>CAUYRT010104688.1:0-34961 GCA_963574885.1 Lepilemur ruficaudatus | reverse complement strand
CCCTGGCTTGTTTGCAAGTCACAAGGCATCTTGAGGCCGATCAACAAGAAACAATCCGTGTGAGAACAGGTGTTCCGAGAACTGCTTTGTTCAAGCATGGCTGAGAGATGACCCGGTGTCGACCACAAGATGAAAATGTTTTCTTTTGGAAAGTCTCTGTTTTAAGGATCTTACTGTCTTAATACAAAGAAGTAGGTGTTATCAGGGCAAGGCCAGTGTGGAATATAGTTCAGAACACCTTTTGTTTCTCTTGTATCATACAATTAATAGAGCAATATGTATTCTCCTTAACATCAAACACAGAAAAGGACCATAGAAGAACTTTCGATGTAAAAACAAAAGTGTTTAGCAATCAAATGGACTTCTGGGTCACAATAAAGGAATGTAGGGTTTTTATCTAGAGAAGAAAGCAACAACAAGATGTGTGGAGTGGCATTTTTGAAAGCTCCCAGACAGACTGGGAAGGATCATGAGCTGCAACAGAGGGTCCTACAACCCTCATTCATGAGTTAACAGTCAGGATCATCCACATAATCCCTTTTGCAAAAATAACTTAGATCATATTAATTATGGGAAGGCCCTTATAGGTTATCAATACCAAATTTGTAATTGGGTCATTAGACCAAAAGCCTGTGCTCTTTATGAAGACCCCTATCATTGGTGGTCTACTGAAGAACTCTCAGTGGTTCATTAAGCTGGGTACTAAATTCCTGGCAGTAGTCCGTGAATTCATGACTATTCCAGAGCTAGCTAAGCAGATTGACGATCATTCAGACACTTTCACAGTCCTTTTCCTCTACAGAGAATAAGCAGGAAAGAGAGAGACTGCAATATTTGTGTCAGTCAAATGTATCACTTACAAGTTTGCTTTTATAACAATTTGATGGTACTAAAATTAGGAATTGATAGTCAAAGTGGAATTTAGAAGCTATTGATCAATTTTGACTTACCAGACTACTTGCAATATAATAACTTTCCTTGACTTCTCCGTCCCTCTTCTCTTTTTTCCTCTTTAATCTTTACACTAAATCAAAAATAACATTTTATTAGCAAACATAGAAAACCCATTATATATTCTTTTCTGAGATTTTTTTAATTTTAAAATATTTAATTGACAAATACAGATCATACATATTTAAGTTGTACAGTGTACTGATTCGGTGTACATATACGTTGTGTAATGATCACCACAACCAAATTAATTAATACATCCATAACCACTCATGCTGTACATTAGATCCTCAGAACTCATTCATGTTATAACTGGAAGTTTGCTTTGGTCAACATCTCCTCATTTCTCCCCCACCCCCAACCCCTGGTAACCACCATTCTACTCTCTGTTTCTACAATATTTATCTTTCTGTGTCTGGATTATTTCACTTAGCATAATGCCCTCCAGGTTAATACATGTTGTTTCAATTGGCAGGATTTCCTTCTTTTTGTGTCTCAATAATATTCCATTTTGTATCTGTGTGTCTGTGTTTGTGGCTATAGTTTGAATGTGTTCCCTCCAAAACCATGTGTTCCCTCCAAAATTCATGTTGAAATTTACACCCTTGTGATGGTATTAAGAGGTAGAGCCTTTTAGCAAGTAATTAAGTCATGAGGGCAAAGCCCTTATGAATGGATCAGTGTCTCATAAAAGGGGTGGAAGGAGCTCATTTATGCCCTTTGCCCTTCAGCCGCTCTTGATGTGAGGTTGCATCATTTGACCCCTCTGGAGGATGCAGCAACAAAGTGCCATCTTGGAAGCAGCAAACAAGGCCCTCATCAGTCACCAAAACTGCCAATGCCTTGATCTTGAACCTCTCAGCCTCCAGAACTGTGAGAAATACATTTCTGTTCTTTATAAGTTACACAGCGTTAGGTATTTTGCTATAGTAGCACAAACAGACTAAGGCAGAAATAGATAGATTGATAATAGATAGATAGATAGATCACATTTTCTTTATCCATTCATCTGTGAATAGACATTTAGGCTGTTTCTATACCCTGATTATTGTGAATAATGATGCAATTAACACAAGAGTGCAGTTATCTCTTCAAGATACTGATATCATGTCCTTTGGATATATACCCAGAAGTGAGATTGCTGGATGGTATAATAGTTCTAGTTTTAATTTTTTAAAGAATTAAAAAATACCGTTTGGGGGCTCGTTTTTTTACACCATGTACAAAAGTTAACTTGATTTGGAATAAAAACTTAAATGTAAGATCTGGAACCACAAAACTCCTAGAAAAAAATATAGGGACAAAGCTCCTTGATATGGGCCTTGGCAATGATTTTTTGGATATGACACCAAAAGCACTGACAACAAAAGTAAAAATAAACAAGTGGGACTACATCAAACTAAAATGCTTCTGCACAGCAAAAGAAACAATTAACAAAATGAAAAGGCAATCTATGGAATGGGAGAAAATATTTTCAAACCATATATTTGACAACGGGTTAATATCCAAAATATATAAGAAACTTATATAACAGGAACAGTAACAACAGCAACAACAGTAACACACACACACACACAAAAAAAAAAAACCCAAATAACTCAATTAAAAAATGGGCAAAGGACCTGAATAGAGATTTCTCAAAAGAAGACATACAAATGAAAAGGTGCTGTCACTAATCATGAGAGAAATGCAAATTCAAAACCACAGTGAGATATCATCTCACACCTATTAAGAGGGCTCTTATAATTATTTATCTTTTTAAAATTTCCCTACCACCTTGGTAACTTTGGGTTATTAAGTTATCTAAAAAATGTATGTCTAAATTAATCATTTAGCTTAAATGTTCTATATGCTTAAATAAATACAGCCCTAACATAATTCTGGAGTGAATATTATAAAGATATTAATGATGTAAAAATTATTTTATGTCTTAATATATACTTCAGAACAAAGTCTAAAGTGTATCTGGAGGAATAAATGAGTGAGAAAGCATTAAAGTTTTGAAAATTTCTGTCATAAATAAAAATATTATGAAGTCACAATTTAGAAAATATTTTAAGTGTGTTACTTGCTGTCAAATACAGAGATAGATTAATAGAGCAGAAGGAAGTCCAGGAATAGACCTAATTGCATGTAATTTAGCATATGACAAATTGAGAATTATAAATGACTCTATTTCAATAGACAACTGCTTGGAAAAATATATCAAGTCGAATTTTTACCTGATACCATATGCTAAAATGTGTCAGATCAATTGCAAAGTTAAATGTAAAGAAGAAAATCACTGGAACAAATACTGGACCTATACAATAGAGGGATAGCACTCACTTGGACCCACATAAATGATTGTATCTCACAAAATCTCTCCCACTACAAAACACCAAAAATGATCCTATGGGACGAGGTGGGGGTGGGTGGTGCTGGCTGGACTCTACACTGTAATAGAAATCAAACGCTGAAGCCACAGCTTCCGTGAAGCATCATCTTGGGTTTTCATAGCCTCAGAGAGATCAGGTCAAGGCCCAAGGCAGGGATATGGGATTGATATCCCCACAAAAGTGGGAACCCATTTGTTCACCCCCAGAGACTAGTCCTCATTCAGGTTTGGGGTTCAAATGTATACTTCCTAAATTGTACCAGGTACCCCAATCAGGAGCATTAACTCATAATTCCCAGAAAGTTGCACACTTAGGCATAAGGCAGACATCTGTGCGTCCTCTCTGTAGAAAGTCATTCTTAACCCAGTCTTCCCAGGACTTCTGCAGAGAGAACCTCACTGAATATAAACTCACAATCCAAACTTTCAAAACACACAAGGAAATAAGAAAACATTGCTGAATAACTGTCTAGTTTGTGTACATATAAGGAAGAACTTTCCAAGCTAAGTTACAATGGAAAAGAAAGTACAAATAAAAAGGTTTTAAATAAAAATAACACTAATAATATTAAGAGCTAACATTTATGGAGTATGTATTCAATGCCAAACTCTCTGCTAAATGCTCTATATACATTATGCCATTGAGTTTCCTACAATACGCCTTTAAGGCAGGTAGTATTATCCCTAATCTGCAGAAGCCCCATCATGTATTAACTCTTAGAAAATATTAGAGCTGTTGGGTGGTTGTGTGCTTGCAGGATGGCTGAGAATTTCCCACGCCTGAGGGGTGAGTTATAACTGATGTAATACCACTCTCCTCACCACAGATAGGTTTAGGCACAGTCACATGATACAATGTTGTCCAGTGAAAAATGAGGGTGGGTTTGCTTGATATATTCCTTGCTCTTAAAGAGGACACAAAAGATGCTTTCTTTTTGCCTCTGTAGTTTTCCATCTGCATGCACATGCTGAAGCCACCTTGCGACTTTGAGAGAAACCCAGTCTATGAGTGCAAGCCAACATGCTGAGGATGGCAGTGCAAAAAGATCTGAGAACCTAAGTCCTGGATGCTGCAGAGCTGCAGGACCCATAAACCTTGCAACTACCTCTTTCTAGACTGTGCTTCTCAAAGTGGGGTCCATGTACTAGTAACTGTCATGAACTTTAATAATAGGTCTCAATGAGATAGCTTGTGCCAGGACATAAAGCAGTGCACCATATCCTTCACTGAGAAATAAACAAACAACCAAAAATATTGGCTAAACTGTGTTTATTTGTCCACTGAACTAAATGGTGTTTATTTGATATCCATTCTAGAGCAAGTTTCTTATCATTGACTCATAACAAACAGTTTGCAAACTGGCATTTTGAATAACACTGTTGGAAATTTGTTATGGAAGATAGTAATTGCCTTTATTGTTTAGGTTGTCTATAATTGGTTTTCTGTGGTTGGCAACTGAAAGCATGTGAACAAATGGTGATATACATTCAAATAATAGTGTGCCATGCATCCATACTTATGGATATTTTGTAATACATCTACAAATTTAACATTAAAAAGCAGGACACAACACCATTTATATGTATGACCCCACTTTTCTACATACATGGTAACATACGCCAACAGTAAAAGAGATACACCAAACGCTATTAGTGAGTAAATGCCAAGTAGTGGGAGTCCGTATTACTTTTACTTTTATGTATTTTCCAAAAGTGCCACAATGAATATATATTAATTTTACAATGATTAAAATTTTTCAATGTGTCTATTTAAAATAATGAATCCCTGCCCTAAAAAAAGAAGTTTTATGTTCTATTCAAAACTATTTGTCCTTAAAACAAAAACAAATGCTAAAGGGTTAAAGATTTAAATATAAAAAATTCAAAACTATAACAAAAGGTGATAGGCAAATATTGATAAATTTGAGGTTGGGAAGGAGACTTTCATAAACAAGATGGAAAATCCAGAAGTCAAATGAAAAGAGAAACATATTTGAACATACATAAAAATTGGACCATAAATAAAGTCCAAAAACAAGTGATAGACTCAGAAAAAAATTGCCCCACATAACAAATAGAAAATATGTCTTCTATAAAAATAGAAACTATACTATAAAACATGCTATAAAAATAATTTCTTCAAGTTGTTCAGGAAAAGACATAAGCCAATAGAAAAATGGGGAATGAATATGAAAGACAAGTGTCACAAGAAAAAATCCAAACTAAAAATATACTCGACGCCACTTGTTATCACTGATCCAAGCAATATCACTGATACAAATTTATAATTCAAGAAAAGACAATTTTCCCCCATATGTTAGCAAAGATTTTATGAAAGCAGTACCATTGAGTGTTCAGGAATATGTAGAGAAACAGAAGTTGTATTCACTGCTGAGCACTTACATCTTGCTGGTAGGGTTAAAAGTATGACACTTTTAGAATGTAATCTACTAATAACTACTAAAATTTAAAGCATCTTTTTAAATTTTGTTAATTTTTTATTTAGCCTTTTCTCTTATAAAAAGCTACCTTATAGAAATAAGAGCACTATCATATAAGAATATAAGCACAAGGATGCTTGCTGCAACATTGCAATGCCAAGAACTCTAAACCACCTGAATGTCCATCCAGGTTAAAGAGATTATTTGTCATCCATACTGTTTGAATATACTGCAGTTATTTCTTGATGAGTTTGATATGCATTTATTGTGTTATAAATGTCCAAGTTGCATGCTACTTATTTCACTGATGCCATCTCTACCATCCTTCACACTCAGTCACATCCCTCAAGAAATCTCCTCAATACAGCTTCCCCTATCCATCAAACAACACCCTCCCCAAGTCCCCCCAAATTTGATATCACACACCTTTAAATCAACTCTACTGCCTTTTTTTTTTTTTTGCAAGCATTCCCATAAGGCAGACCACTCCAACAGGACTCTGGGACCCTCAGCCCTAGGTTTAGAGAGCTGACTTTATAGGCCTACCCAACCTTTGCCTTTCCTACAAGGAGTCTGTCTGGTCATGGATTTCCTGCTATCTGCCTTTCATCCTATACGTGGAAGTAACGGTAATCTAGCGCACATAGCCTCTGTGAACCTGTGAGGCTGGACACACTGCCTCACCCTTTGAGGCACGCAGGTTATAGACAGTGGTGTGTCCAAGAAAAATTGCACCAGAAAATTAAAACAAGTAAGGAAAACATGAATATTAATGAAATAGGAGAGAGAGATTGAACTCAACTGAAACAAAAGAAGAAAGAGATTTTAAGCACTGGGGTGAGCTAGTGGGAAGGCACAGCAGGATGTCAAAGGGGAGGTTGGCCAGTGTGATTAAGCCATCTGGGTTTGCTGATTGGTGCTTATCAAAGTTAGGCTCCTGCTCTAGCACAGAGACCTGGAGACAGGGCTGCTGTTTTCCTTGACAATTACTTTTCAAAGTGATGCTCCCGGCTCCTCAAGAAAGACAGTTCTGGGTTACACAACAGGCAAGAGGATGGGAGAATATTTCAAAGGGGCATAGAAAGTTTTCTAAAATAAATGTTCTAAGAAAATGGAAGTCAGGGGCTTACAGTTGGGAAGAAAGCTGTCTAAAGTTTAGTCAAGCTAAGGGGAATGTTAAGGCCATCTTGGTCAGGTGTGATGGTAAGTGCTTAACCAGCTCTTGGGAGGGGGGGCCGATTTTTAGCATTTGACAGTTTCCAGAGTGTAAATAAATATTCCCTCAATGCGCCATTTCAAGCTACCAACATGATGTCACTGAATGCAGAGTTGAAAAGTCATGTTAACAATCGGCTCTCCTAAGCTAATGGGAGATGGCTTCAGTATCTCACTGGCTGTAGGGTGTGTTCACTCTGTCCAGTCCTGCATATGGCCCAGGAAAGCATAATGACAGTCTGCTTAAAATCTAGACTATAATTCCATTTTTAAGATGTGTATATATTTGCAAAAATTTGCATAAGCATGGAGAAAGGTGTAAAGAATACACAACAGATGGTTAACAGTTTGCTCAACAGGGTGGGAGTGAGGGAGATTGTCCTTATTTATTCAGAAATCCATCTCTACATTGCTTCACTAATTATAATAAATATATACTGTTCTCTAATATGGTATTTATATAAATAAATTATATGCATAAATAGAATGTGAACTCTTCCTTCCCTCCATCTTCCCCCTCTTCTTCCAGCATAAGTGGACATCCTCTTTTAATATTTGACCTTTATTTATTTTACTTTTTTTACTTTTCAAAATTTATTCCCTATATGACTCATTGACCATATTTTATTTTTTTTCTTTTTTATTCCAGCATATTACGGGGGTACAAACATTTAGGTTACATATATTGCTTTTGCAACACCTGAGTCAGAGCTTCAATTATGTCCATCCCCTAGCCAGTGTGCACCACATCCATTAGATGTGTATATACCCATCCCCTCCTCCCCTATCCCACCGGCATGACACTCGATGAATGTTACTACTATATGTGCGCATAAGTATTGATCAGTTAATATCAATTTGATGGTGAGTACATGTGGTGCTTGTTTTTCCATTCTTGTGAGACTTCACTTAATAGAATGGGCTCCAGCTCTATCCAGGATAATACAAGAGGTGCAAGATCACCATCGTTTTTGTGGCTGAGTAGAACTCCATAGTATACATATACCACATTCTATTAATTCACTCATGTATTGATGGGCACTTGGATTGTTTCCACATCTCTGCAATTGTGAATTGTGTTATTTATTTTACTTTTTGAAAAATGACTAGGGCAAAACAATGAAAAACAAAACAAACTTTCTAAAGACTTCGGTTTCAGCAAAATAGGTTAATCTATACTTTGCATTTCTCAGAATAAACAAAAACAATTGCTAGCCAGTTATTTTTTCAGAATACTTATCTGGCTCTCAGATAAGGACATTGCTTCCCATATCCATTAGTGTCAACTCTGTCCTTCCTGGTACCCAGGCCATAAAGCTTGGTATCATCCTTAACTTCTCAATTTCTATCACACCCCATATGTGGTCCACCCACAACCCTTTTTGTCTCTTCCTTAGAAATATATCCAAAATTCAGTCTCACTCCTCACAGCCTCCACCATGGTTCGAGACACCCTATTTCTCACCACTGCCCCGTATCCACCTTCACTTCCCTTTGGTCTATTCTCAACACAGCAGCCAGAGTGATTTATTAATATGGAAGTCATATCAGATCAACCCTCTGCTCAAAAGCTCTGATTTTTTTCCCCGTCTTTCTCAAAGAGACACTCAGTCTCTACAATGATTTACAAGGCTCTCTGTGATCTGGCCCACTCCCTCCCACTCATTCTCTGACATTGGCTTTGACACCTTTCCCTGACATGGACATTCCATCTACGTTGGCCTTTTTTATTTTTTAATTTATTTCTTTTCTTTGTTTAATTATCATGGGTACATGATAGTAGAATGCATTTATAGGGTACATGTGATGTCTTGATACAGGCATACAATGTAAACGGATCAAATCAGGGCAAATGATGCTTTATAATCATGCCAATCACATTCCTCTCTCAGAGGCGGGACCTGCTATTCCATCTACTTTTGTACTCTTTGCTACCAGATATACTTGTTACTTTCTCACTTACTTCAGATTTTTATTTGAAGCTCAATTTCTCAGAGGTCTTTTCTGACTTCTTGATTTAAAATCAAGTGCACACGCGCACACACACACACACACACACACACACGTGTACCCTTATCTGCTTAACCTGCTTATCGTCTTTATTTTTCTCTAAAGCATTATCACCATCCAAAATACTATACATTTCACTTAGCTACTTTTGTCAGAAAATTATCCAAAACATGAAAATGAAGAAAAGAGATTACTGGGTGTTCTTTTAATGTAGTGCTAAGACTTACTTGTCTCTTGCCTGGGCTGTTTTAAAATACCATAGGAACAGAAATTAACGTGTAGATTTTTGTCTGGTCAAGATGTAAATAACTTCTGTCTGGTGGAACAGGTAAAACCAAAGTTTATGGTTTATGTCCCTGTTGGTCATCAACCAGTTTTGTATCTAACCCAGCAACTTTACCCTAATATTAACTGTAAATACCTAACTTCCTGAATGATCCTTAAACCTGTTTTAATATCTTACTGGTTCTCACATTAATTAACAAGTTGAATACAATTGTTGACATGTGCATTTTACATTTGCAAGAGAGTCATTATACAGCCCTCTTGAAAATTATGCTCTAACACTTAGGTGCCTGTCTTCTCACGTTAGAACATAGCTTGAATGAGGGAAGGGATTTCTGTTTATATTGCCAGTGCCTACCACCATTCTGGGGATGGCGTTTGCACAGAACTTTGTACATTGAGAATATCACTTTCAGGAATTTTAAATCGTCTTGAATATCTTTCCTCTTTCTGTTGACTTTTAAACATGACCCTATAAATCTCTTCTCCTCTTTGAATTTATTACTTTTTCCCAGTAAGGGCTAGGGAGAACATGAGGGAAGAAAAAAGTGTTTAAATCTGTCTCTGCATGAGCCTTTCTTGTTGATACAGATCTGCGGTCAGATAAGGCACTGAAATGGAATGTCTAGTGGAAGAAAAAAATAAGTTCCTGAAAAGTACTAATAAATCATGTTTATTGCATATATGAGTAGACACAGGTCACCTCGAACCAAACTGAAAGCCACTGACTAGCAAAGAAAACCATCTTATGGTTTCCGTCTATTTGTTAACTGAAGGAATTTTTATGGGAACTCTGCTCAAGTCATTTCAGACCAAAGTTTGCGTCCTCTCCAATGGGGGGAAAAATGAATGAAGAGAACCTAAAACCCCTAAAATGATTGGGGTGTTATTTCTCAGGTAATCAACCTTGATATCTGCTTTGGCAGCCTAGTTAATAATGTCTTTCAGAAGAAAGGAATGGGAAGTATGGATATGGAGAGAGGAAACAGATCCTAAAATCCATCAAGGCAAGGACTTAAGCTTCTAAAACACACCAGGAAGGGTCTTGGGGAGCACTATCCAAAAGAAACACAATGTGAACCACAGAAGTAATTTTAAATTTTTAGTAGCCACATTCAAAAAGTAGAAATAAAAGAGAAATTAATTTTAATAATATATTTGACTTAATTCAATATGTCAAAAATATTATTAGTTCAACATATAACCATTATAAAAAATTAATCAAATATTTTGCATTCTTTCTTTAATACTAAGTGTTCGAAATCTAGTGTGTACTTCACACTTACTACACATTGCAATTCCGACTAACCATGTATCAAGTGGTCAACAGTCACACATACCTTGCGGCTACCACACCGTACTATGGACGTCTGGAAGGAGGCTGTTCCTTTCACACAGCCTTGGCCTAGTCATCTACATCTATCCTTTTGTAACCCAGTGCTACAGCCAGGGATATTATTTTTATATGGCTAGGTGAGGAGAGGTAACCAAAATTCATCAAAAGGCCACCAGATTCAACAAGAAGCAATATTTTTTTTTTCATTTTGATTCCTGTAAAGAATAAGGCTTGAGGCCATACCTTTAATCAAAAATGCAGCCCTGCAGCGGTTTCTTCCTGAGAGCTTTCTGTCATCCATAAGTTCACATCAATCAAGAAAGCAGGTTTAAGAAAATGATTCAGAAGCATGTGAAGGGTTAGATCTTATTATCCCATAACATGCTTTGCATTTTTATGATTCTTTAGTTAGCTGCTTCTAGTTCTATGAGAATCTATACAAGCTAAAAATTATTTTGTGAGTCCCCACACTGTTCTTTTTGCCAGTACCCTCATTTTAACCTAATGGCCATAATTGTTTCTAACAATAACCATAATTATCCTTCATATTTCTACCAGTTTTTCACACATATTATCTTGTTTGAGCCTCAGAGCGATCTCATGAGGTAAACCCAGATTATGGGGCAGGAGATCATCGTTCCCACAAGGTTCAGAGTCTTTTCAAGGCCATACAGCTTATAAGAGGGAATAAAATTTTAGTACTGAAATAATTCTTGGTTCATGAAAATGCATAAACAAAGATCTTCCTGAGGTGAATTTTCAGGTTTTATTTTTTAAAAAAATTAATTATAACATTATTGATACATAATTATGAGAATTGGCTGCATGAGGATTTTCTCATGAAATTTTCTCAGACTTAAATAGTGTATATTTTAAGCAGTATTGTATGCCTATTTAAACAACTCACCATTTAAGTTTTCTATGCCCCTAAATTGTCAAAGGCAATAATTGGGAATTTTTCAGGAATGAGCAACCTCTAACTTATTGTCTGGCATACAGTTAACTCAAAAAATATTTTGATGAATGAATAAACTAATGCACAAATTTGTTTCTGGCCCTTTCAAATACTCTTACATTAAGGCAATGAAGAAGGAACACATTATAGAAAGTATTTGTCTTATTTCATTGAAGGGTAAATGTATGCACAAAAAGGTTACCTTGGGTCAACACTGTCCAGTAAAAATATAATCCAAACCACATTTGCATCTTAGATTGTCTAGTAGCCATATTTTTTAAAAGGTAAAAAAGAAACAGTGAAATTAATTTTAATGATACATTTATCCCAATATGTCCAAAACATTGTCATTTCAATGTTTAGTTAAATGTTTTTTCAATTGTTAATGAAATATTTTACATCATTTCATTCACATTAAGTCTTGGACATTTTGTATGTATTCTACACTGATACTGTATCTCAATTCAGACTAGCTACATGTCAGGTGTCCACCAGCTACACGTGGCCAGTACCTATTACACTGGATGGTATAGTCTCTACAGCAAAGACTTCAGCCCTCATCTCCTCTCATTCCTTATCAACCCACAAATGCTTATTAAGCACCCACCGTGTATCTGGTATTAGAGCTAAAATTCTAGTGAGGGCCTCAAATTGTCACAAACTTGAGGAATACTAAATGGAGAGCTTGAATATACAAATAGACGATGGCCAAGCAATATATGACAATAGAACTCCACCCATAACCTCTGGTAATAAGCAACCAACCAGCCAGAGAAGACGAACCACAGCCTCTGCAGCAGTTGGCCTAGAATGGTCAGGACTTGGCCAATGACTGCCAACTCTCATAAATTTTGCTCCTTCTCTCCAAACTCAGGATCAACCAGAGAGAACCAAGCATACTCCCCAAATCAACTAGATAAAATAGCCTGCTTCTAGGTAGCCCTCCACAGCTTTCCCATGCCAACACCTATAGTCAGGGCATACCTGAAGCTTTCCCTTTTTCTAATATAAAGCTTTCCTACCCCTCTGGTTGCCTCTTGTCTGTGACAAATACAAATGATGGTGGCGGATGCCCTTATAAACTCTAAATAAAGAGACTCTGTTTGTTCTCATATGAGTAGTCTTCATTTATTTCCACAAAATCTTTGATTAGTATTTTCATAATGACTAAAATAATCAAATATCCTCTTAATTTTCCCTGTGGGTTCAATTTCTGTTTTATTTACATCATTCATTCATGTAATGACTCTTTGCTGTGCTCTACTAGGTGCCAGCCATTATGCTGAGTCTTAGAAACTAAGTAAAGGACCAGAGACTCAGTTTTTCCCCTCAGGGAACTTAAAGCTCAGCAAAAGCACACATAAATAAATGTTTAATAAGTTGTACTAAACACTACAAAGGAAAAATATACTATGAATGAAAGTATATAAGGGGACCTCAACATTTTAATTTTCATAAGATGTAAATGGCAATTCTTCTCAAGAAAAAACTTTTATCAAGGCTACCTGCTTGAACATCAACACGTGCTTGGCAATATGAAAAATATTATTGTCCTAACAGACTTGTACATTGAAGATCAGACATTTCACTCTATCATCCCATGTTTTTAATCCCTTTTTGCTTATTTCTCATGTTCCTTCAATAAACACCCCCAAATGGTCCCTGGCATTCCTTTAGCAAGAGAAAAAAAGGAGACAAAAATTTCTTATTGAATGAAATAACTATGGCTCACTCAGGAGTACTTTAAATAATTGTTCTCTAATTTTATGCGTATTAATAGTTCTCATTTTACCCAGGCAAAGAACTGTGCCAAGGTTTGATTGCATTAAACCTGAAATGTTTCCATTCTGGCTGAAATTCAGGTAGTTTAAACACTGGAAGTGTTTTCTTTTCTTCATTTGGGCACTTTTAAGAATTTTACTGAAATCATTTTTATTTATTTGTAGAATTTTCCTCAATTTGGGTTAGCCTGATGTAGTTTTCCTATTAGACTAGGGTTATGGGTTTTTTCAACAAATATCACAAAGGTAAAGCACCCTTTCTCATCGCAGCATAGCAGGGGGTGTCTGATATCCTCTCGGCATCACTGGGATATTAACCTTAAGGGTAAGATAGTGTTTGTTGAGTTCTCCACTATAAAGTTACTTTTCTCCTCTCCTCTTTGGAAGTGTGACTCTTACATTTTTTAGAGGCAGGCAGATTTAAAATATGTTAGAGAAAACTAAAGGAGGAGAAATCAAAGAAGTAGGAAGAAAACCCAGATAGAGTATTTTTTATGTAGCCAAGAAAGACAAAGGCATTCATGGGAATGAGGGCATGGTCCACAGCGTCAAATGCCCCAGGAAGTAAAGGAAGATAATTACTGAAAAATGTGGAATGGACAGTGGTGTTCAGGAAGTATGTGGAACAGGTGGTGCCTACAGAGAGTCACAGCATCAAAGGAGATTATCGAGGGATCTTTGTTTTGTTTTGTTTTGTTTTTAATGTGGAAGAGATTTGAAAAACCTTGTATGCTGAGAAAAAAGACAGTAGAGAAAGAGGAGGGAGAGAGAAACAGAGGGGTGAGGGTTAAAGATCTAGACAACTTTGCTGGGTAGAATAAGTGTACATAGGCTATGTCACAATATCTATCAAAATGTTGGGTTAGTCTTTTGAATTATTACTGGTCAAAAATGCTCAGAGTTTTAATGAAACAGAGGCTATCAGCTCAGAAATCACATTCCCTTTAAAAAAAAGTGATGTCATTTCTTAGATATGTCCAAATCTCTAAGAAGCTGTTCTTCCAGAATTTTAGTGGACTGTTTGGAGCTCGATACACTGTCAATTCTATTTAGTAATTCTCATACTCTGGGTAAATTTGTTTTTCAATAAAGCTGGGCAGAGTTTTGGCCAGGGATACAAGAAACTTGAACGAAATTTTTGGTTTACACCGACATTCTAACTGATCTTTAGTGAACTCTCTTGGTTCTTATGCTTTTTTTGTTTTTTAACATGAGAAAGCATAGCCTAATATTTTCTGTGACTAATACTACTGCTTGCAAGCAGCTTAAATAGTAAATATGATTTTTCTAAAGCATAGTTATGATTTTTTTTTTAGTTAGAATTTATTCAAGTTTTCTTATTTTTCCTGGGACAAACACAGAGGTTTTGGTGGTAGTGGTTGTAGTGATGGTGGTTTTTAAAAGGATGTAGGCAATTCCAATAAAATAAGTAGATGTTTTTATAAATGATTTAAATATGAGTTTAAAATACAGCATAGAACAAAAAGCATCTGATAAAATAAAACAGCACCTATTTAATACAATGGGCAATTTTGGAAAAAAAATTATAAATATATAATCTGCTACAATTGAGCAATTTTTCTTCTGGGAATTCATATTAATGCTTGTAATGAGTTAATTAGCTAATAGTGAGTAAATGAATGAATGAATGTGTTATAGGTGCATATTATGCACATTTTTATTATTTTCAGCAGCAGTAAAGCAACAAAACCATACACTAAGCTGGAATGATGCTGAGGGAAGAATAAGCTCTCTTTTAGGGCAAGTTTAAGCCTCATTCATGTTTATATCTCCAGCACTTGATATAGTGCCTAAATTTAAAATATTTGTTCTTTGTTGTATTTATTAGTGATGTAGAAATATATGAATATAATAATCAAATGAATCACAAATAATTAAATATAAGCAGCAAAATTAGGTTGACTAAGCATCAGTCTTGTTCCCCAACTCTGTGACTATTGATTGTCTCTAAATGGTGAAGTATTTCTGAAGAAGGTAGAAAGGTATTAACAGAGAACAGTGCAAAGATACATACTTAACTGTTAGCATGCTGTTTTACATGTATATGAGGGAAATAAATCAACTGGTAATCTGTTTTCCTCTTTGTGTTTTCTTATACATTGATTTTTTTCCAATTATGATCATAATTAGAATAAATATTAGAATAAATGATCATATTAGAATAAATGCATACATTTATATAAATAAATATTCACATACATACCTACACATCAGCATTTCTTGACCAATAACTGCCCTTCTTAGCTCTGAAATAAACGTGGCTGACTACCATGTGGTCCCACTTCATTCAGCATTCCTATAGTCTGATCCCATCCCACTCTCAGTGGGAGATGAAGGACAACTGATCTCCTTCAGAATCTGGGGTTGATCCCTCAGGTTTCACAAACCTCCAGAGGACAAGGAAAGTAGTAATGATAACCCAAGAAGCCCCCAAAGAAACACAGCTTCCTCACCCAGTGCATGCTGAATGGCGGGGAAATGAGCAAGCCAAAACAGATGAAACAAAGCCCCCCTCTGCCATCCTGTAAGTGATTTTACCCAAATGAATCTGTCTTCCAAAATATGCCACAAATCAATGGGAAATTTTGGTAGTCTCTGAGTAATTTGTCTTATTAACAGTTTGAGGAAAACAGGTTGAGCTTACCATGGGTTCCCATACGCATTAAGTCATTTGAACTTCCCAAGCCAGTGAGGTAGGGAGGACAGGATGCCCTTTTGCCATCTGAGAAAATTGAGATTCAGAGAAGTTATGTTGCTCATATAAGACCTCCTAACGAGTGAGCATTAAAGCCCAGATTCAAACTCAAACCTTCTGATCTCCAGTCCTGAGCCCTTCCCTCCACCTCAGGGCATCCTAAACTGGCCTAATTACAAAAACTACCTGGGGAGGTTGGAAAAAAGTCCAAATTCCAGACCAGCCTTTCCTATGATGACTCTGATTCAGAAGATCTGAGATGGAATCTGGAAATTTGTATTTTTTCAAAAGCTCACCAGGTGATTTTTATGATTGGGTCAGCTGGAGAGATGCTATCATTGTCACATCTATCCCTTGTAAAGAGGAATATTTACTCTGAGTATCTACTGAGTTTTCAAATATCAAGATTAAGTAAGACAAGGGCAGGGCTTCTGCTTGGGGAATGGCCTGTTCCACTTCAAATGGGACACTCTGGGTCTTTTGTGGTGTGTAAATTTGTTTATCTCTGTTTAGTTGTCCACACCATAGGCAGCAGAAACCACACCTTTGGCCTGACAACTCCCCTTCTTTTGTTGATCTCACCTGCCCTGCAGTTGAGTCTTCCTTCAGTGGCCTGGCTTCCTGGTGTCTTCAATCCCTCCCTGGAACCTACTGTACGAAACTCTCTCACAACCCTTCAGAGGCCAACTTATGAGCTGACTCAGCTTTCTGTACAAGTTAGCAAGAAATCAGTACCCACTCGCCAATAAAGAAGCTTCCAGAAGCGCAGGTTCTTACAACCCAGGTTCTAAGAAGCATAGCCCCACCTCACCACACACCGATCTAGTATTTGCTTGCTCCGTGAAGAATTTAGGCTGCTGACACGACTGCTCTGTGTGGCTGCGTCGTGACTGGCTGAAAGGGCTGATGGGAGGCCCATAATCCTCCCAACAAAAGACCCTTTCACGGCTGTGACGCTGCCTCCTCGCCCCTGAGTGCTGAGGGCTTAGGGGAGCCACTCCCATTAGATGAGTCTGTCTGCAGTTGTCTCCCAGCAGTCCTCAGCTGGGCTGTGCCATGGGAAATACGTTCTGTAAGCCCATCTTCAAGGCTCTGCCATTGTGTAAGCTGTATCCAGCTGCCCTACTCAAATGTGAGCATCTCATGAGAAGTACAGATAAAGTCAAAAGAAGGGAGTGATCATTTCCAGCCAACGGAATTCAGAAAAGCTGTTCAGACTGCAGTGCACTTGATCTGGACTTTAAAGTGTGAGTTTGATTTGGACATTGGTAATGTTTGGAAGGAAATTATGAGTGGAGAGAAAAAAAGCAACCACAGAGAAAAGGAAAAATGATAGTGTGTAGAGGGGGTAAGTTTGGGTTATTCTGTGGTCCCCAAATTGATTCTTTGCTAGTTAGATTTTAATACAGTTTGATAGGTTATAATTCTCTTTGGAAAATCAAACTTATGAAGAATGTTTGAAAAACTAAATTAATTAGGGGAAAATGAAACTCATATTTATAGAATACCTTCCATGTGCCAAGCATCCCAAATTATCTCATTAACTCTTCAAAACAACACCTGAAAGGCAGATATCTTCCATTCCCTCCACCATTTCACAGATGAGAATAATGAGGATAAGAAGTTAACCTGTCCTGAGTCACATTGCTTACAAACAAAATCAGAGAAGAGGCTTAACCTGAGCTCTGTTTGCCTCTAAATCCCACATGGTGCCTACTAGATCATGTCACCTTTAGGATGACATAAAGGGGAGCCACATCACGATTGTAGAACATTGCTCAACCGAGATCTCTGCACCTAGGGTCTGAAAATTCCCATTACAACAGGCAATTTAGATTTAGCAGTACAGCCTCATCCATCACATCAAATTAATGGTATCATACTTGTGGTGTCATATCTAAGAAATCTTTGCATAACCCAAGGTCTTGAAATACTTTCTCCTATGTTATCTTCTATAAGTTCAGAGTATTAGGTTTTAAATTTAGGTCTATGATCCATTTTGAGTTAATTTTTTTATAGAGTACAAGGTATGAATCCAAGTTTGAATTTTTTTGCATATGGATAACCAATTGTTCCAGCACCATTTGTTAAAGACTTTCCTTTCACCACTGAATAGGCTTTCCATATTATAAAAATTAAAAATGGCTATATATAAATGGCTCTACTTCTCAATTATTAATTTTTTTCCATTCATCCATTTGACTTGTCACCAATACTGTATTAACTTCACTTCTGTAGCTTTATAATAAGTCTTGACTTCAGGTAGTATAAGTCCTCCTATTTGTTCTACTTTTTAAAAGTTATTTGAGCTACAATATTTCCTTTGCACTTTCATATAAATATTAGAACAAGATTTTCAATTTCTGTAAACAGTTCTAATGGGATTTTGATTGGGATTCCATTGAATCTATAGATTAATTTGGGGTGAATTGGTATCTTAAAAGCATCGAGTCTTTCAATCCATAATGTGGTATATCTTGCCATTGATTTAGGTCTTTAATTTCTCTCATACATATTTTATATTTTTACTATGTGACTATTTCATATTTTGATGATTTTATAAATGGTTGTGTTGATGATCTTATCATCTAAGCTGTTGAATTAATTTCTGTCTAGTATTTCTACTCAAGTCACCTGTCTCATTCTTGACATTGAAAATTTGTCTTTTATCTTCTTTTTCATGAGGAGTCTGGCTAGATGTTTACCCTTTTCATTGATCTTCTCAAAGAACCAAGTTTTGGTTTAATTGATTTTTCTGTACAATTTTTCTATTTTATTGATGTACTCTCAGGTTTTTATTATTTTCTTTCTTCGGCTTACTTTGAATTTTATGTGCTCTTGATTTTCTAGTTTCTAAAGATAAAAGCTAAGGTCATTAATGTAAGACCATTCTTCTTTTCCAAAGGAGCCATTTAGTGCCAAAAATTTCCTTCTAATTGCTGTTTTTGATACATTCTACAAATTTTGATATGTTGTTTTTTCATTTTTACTTAGTTTAAAATATACTCTGGTTTCTCTTCAGATCGTATAAATCTTTCGCCTTTTACTTAGTTCAAAATATTTTCTAATTTCTCTTTGATTTCTTTCTTGACTCATGTATTATTTAGTTTCCAAATATCTGAGAATTTGCTAGAGACCTTTATGTTGTTGATTTGTAATTTAATTCCGTTGTGCTCAGAGAAGATACTTTGTGTGATTTTTATCACTTTATACATATTGGGACTTGTTTCATGGCTCAGAATACAATCCATCTTCAAAAATTATACAGGTGCCCTTGAATATTTATTCTGCTATTGTTAGATGGGATGTTCTATAAATGTCAATCAGATCAGGTTGATTGGCAATGTTGTTTAAGTCTTATATGCTTACCTCCTGTATCTCTATCTTTTATTGATTACTGAGTTTGGATATCAAAATCTCTGATTATAATTTTGGGTTTGTCTATTTCTCCTTGCAGTTCCATCAGGTTTTGCCTCATTTATTTTAAAGCTCTGTTACTAGAAGCATACATGTTTAGGATTGTTATGGTCTTTTGATGAACTGACTTTTTTATCATTATGGAATGACCTTCTTTATCCTTGATAGTATTCTTTGCTCTGATATTTTACTTTGTTTGGTATTAATATGGCCACTCCAACTTTCTTTTGATTAGCATTATGGTTTATCTTTTTCTATCCTTTTACTCTTTATCTATTTTTGCTGTATTTAAAGTCAATTTGTTGTAGGCAGCACATAAATTGAGTCATTTATATCATTTTTCATCACCATAATTATATTATTTCAAAAAGCCTTAATCCTGACTTCTTTGGGGGTCATTTTTTAATTTCCAAAGCTTTCTGGGCATTTTGAAGTGTTTGATTGAAGGAAATTACCTTCAGGAAATGGAAAAAACTCAAGTAATCTACCAATATATTTGCTATTTAAGGACCTAACTGATATTTTCACATAAATATCACGTCAAAAAAATCAGAGATAAAGAAAATCAGAGACTCTCACTCTACTTTTTATGAAATTACTAAATAAGACCACATGATGAGGGACTGTCCATCGTCTGAGTTTTGCTAGTGTAACTGATCAGCCCCCCCCGTTTACCTTTGAGAAGTGACTTTCAGCCTTCTTTGCCTGCAAAACACATCCATTTACTCTAGTCAGTAGATCACGATGTATGTTAGTGTTCTAAAGGAGGACAAGTGCAAACTCATGTTAGAAAAATTAGGAGTGCATGTCCTGCTGATGATGGGTCAGGAGTGTCACCTGTATTAATAATAATTAAGATAATAATTCACATTTGTGGATTGCTTACCATACACCAGGGCTTTTGCTAAGTTACAGCCTTTTAAGCATTGTCTTGTTTAATCCTTGCAGCAACCTGAAATGTAGGAGCTATGATTATTCTCATTTTGCTTCAGAGGAAACAGAGGCTTAGGGAAGTTGATAAACTTGTTCAAGTCACTAACATATGAAACAAATTTTCAGTGATGGGGGAAAGAATAATAGGCCCCAGAGGAAGACATTATCTAGTCTTTCAGACAAGGATATAGATACATCAGCAGGTGCGTGTCAACAGTAATTTGAAAAGCTAAAAAGGAAATTATGGAAATTTCCACATGGACTAGTTCTACTATCTTTAGACCTTCTAGAGGAAGTTTCTCTCTAAGAATTCTTACCTACATTCCTTCTCCTACAGAATTAATCTATCTCTTCTCCATGGGGATGGCAGAGAATAAGAAATTATTATTCTTCACACAACATCTTTGGCTTTTTCTAAAGGAAGTTATTTTCTTATTCAGATTTTAACATTTTAAACTTTCACAGTCAATCTTATTTTCTAATATTTTCTCTCTCTTCCAAAGTTTTTTCAAATATACATATCTGCAGATATTATAAAACATTAATAAGGGGATTATACAGTAGGAAAAATCACCTGCTTTGTTTTGGTAGCCCAACTTTGACAAATTCAAAAATTTTGGACTAGCATATTAGACAACAGGACTATGCAGACTTTGGAACTAATCAAAAACTACTGTGAAAAAACTGCCCCCGTGTTCCAAAAGACTGACAAAGACTGAAGGAAACATGGGCTCCATCCCAGGAACACTTACAATGTAGTTGGGGTTTTGCAAGTAGTTTTCACTTCTTTTGTTTTTACGTAAATATTATAGGTGGTAAAATACATTGAATTCCTGTGTACAGGAAAACATCATGTGTAAGCATGGAATAGAATATAAAAAGAGAACTGGAAGGCTTGGAAAGGAATCCAGAAGTCTGTTTCTTATGTTTCAGAAAGTCCACATCATGGTAACTCTTCTCCAACATAACTATAAATACTTCCTAGGACTCAGGGAAGCAACCTTTTTAACAATTACAGATCATGATGGCTGTGGCTGCCCAACCTACATCCTTATTATTGCATGCCTTCTTGATCTCACTTATCCCATTCCAATGATTCATCTCGAAGATCATTGATTAACTCACCAGCGTCATCAACCATTACCTCGGATGAAGAATCTACCTCGAAGGGGCACTGATGGGCAGCATCAGACTTGTCTTTATCAAAGCACTCATCACACCATGTAAGAATGACCCATTCAGTTGTCTCATGCACAGTGAGCTGGATCTGGGACAATGTCTTGTTCACTTTCCATTTCCTAAAACTGGCAGCACAGCATGGGTGCCTAGGAAATCGGAGGTACTCAGTAAATGTTTCTGAATGATATCACTCAGAAATGCTTCTGATTCTATTAGAGAACTCTGGACAAACATATCACAATATGTCACCTCTCCCCTGCCATGCAGTTATGAAACATTGACTTAGTAGAGTCCAATGTTCCCAAACTTTTATTCCAGAGATTTTATTTGCCAAGCAGTATTTTTAAATTGTCTTAAATTATGAGCATGAATTAGTACAATGAGTAAAAAGGTGATCTTGATATGCTTGTCTATTTTAAAAAGTCACTCAGAGTTAGATTTCACATGTCATATCATACAACTGATCTCTACAAAATAAGTGTACCTAATTTGAACTCTGAACATGCCAATGAGTGCGATATAAAGATTACTACCACATGGGCTCTTAATTCTGCCAGTTTCTTCTTACAATTTAAAAAGAAAACAAAACAAACAGATGTGTGTGCACACACACACACAACACACATACACACAAATAGGACAGTGACATCTACTATGTATGTAAAACCTAAAATAGCATTTGTGTAAACCACAAGTATTTTTATGTGCCAGCAACAACCTGTATTTTGAATTCTTACTAGGTTTATGCATGAAACAATTGTTATTATTCAGGAGGTATGTGATTTTGGTTTCTATGTTTTCAGTTTCTATTCTTCCTATATCTTTAAGAAAGTATAGCTGAGAGTGATACACTCAGGACAAGCAGAGTATGGAGAGGCAAGAAAATGGCAATAACAAGACTATTCTGAAACAATGGAGTGTGTGCACCATTCACTGTGGACCTTTAGGGATCATATCATGGAGCAACCATTAAGATTTTTGGACTATTTTACCTAGATAACTCTTTAATATGACAAGCTAAATTAAAAGGCTCCTTGAAAGGGTATTGGAGCTTTCCTTAAGCCCACCAGAAAAACTTCAGCTATAGCTGCATTTGTCAAATCTGTCCCCTATTAACCTATTGGTGAACTGAGCAGTTTTCCTTGCACAGATAAATTTTATGGTTTGTTTTATATGACTTGTTTTTAGAAAGGAGTAAGTTCCTAAGTTTGTTCTTCTCACAAGGCCCTGTGTTGTAGAGATGGGTATGCCTCTTAAATTCTCTCTTCTTCTTTGTCACTTCGAATGATATGTCTAGACACGCATAAAGAAGTAAAAATCTGAAGCAATCAACTACATAATTTGGACAGAAAATCACATACAGCTGAAACATGGAGTTGATTGGATAAAATGAAATAAGTTGCCCACCATTCCTCACTTTTCACTGCCTGCTCAGACACAAGTCTTGTCTACGATGCAATAAAGGAGCTCAAAATTGGCATAAATCCATGTAATCCATCTCAATTGTTGATAATCAGTTCAGCCTCACGGTAGAAATAGAGACCACTATTTATAATGAAATAAACCACCTGTCTGTCCTCCCTACTTGCAGGCCAGAGCCTGTGAGTGTGTGTGCACAGTACCCCCAAATAACTAAATGGAAATTGGCATTTCACCCAAATATGCAAATCTGATGAACTTGCAGATGTAGCGTCTGATATTTGGATTTTCAGTTTCACTGCATATTTACAAAATATCTATTAACTAAACTTTGTTCCGCAAATATAGAAGCAAAAGTGGAATTTTAGGCACCTGAGTGGGTTTGACTGGGGAGACAGCAAGTAGAGAAGGTTCTAGGGAGCCTACCTGTAAATTATCTCATGTAATTCTCAAAAAAAATCCTCCATTTCTCTGTTCAACACAAAGGGATTGAGTGACCACGATAAGAGCAAAATCTAACATAAAAAGAAATATGACCCTTGTTCTCAAAGAGCTTATAGAGAGTTGACACTGTGCCAATAATCACCACCAAGCTTCGTGCTGTGATGGAAAGTACTATAATTCCCTAAGACTAGATGACAAAGGAAGCTTGTCAAGAACAGGGATCCTTCGTTTCAGAGAAGAGGTCACAGAAGCTCAGAGAGGTTATGTGAATTGATTAAAGTCACACAGCCATGAAGGAATGGAGGTAGGACTCCTTCCCAATCCTTCCTGACTCCAAAGCCCTTGCTCTCTTCCTTCTGTTTCTTCCAGGCTTATTAAGATGACTCTATGAGAGACAGGGCAGTCACAAACCCGGGAGGATTTTGCAGTGGATTGTACCTCCCTTTTTTTTTAGCCCAGCAGTCCTTAACCTTTTTGGTAACAGAGACCGGTTTCATGGAAGCCAATTTCTCTACAGAAGGCTGGGGGGCTGGTTTAGGGATGATTCAAGTGCATTATATTTATTGTGCAGTCAAACCCGTCTGTTAATGATAATCTGTATTTGCGGCTGCTCCCCAGTGCTAGCATCACTGCCTCAGCTCCACTTCAGATCATCAGGCATTAGATTCTCATAAGGAGCAAGTAACCTAGATCCCTTGCATGTGCAGTTTACAGTAGGGTTCAGGCTCCTATGAGAATCTAATGCTGCTGCTGATCTGCAAGGAGGTGGAGCTCAGGCAGTGATGCAACCAATGCGGAGCAGCTGTAAATACAGATGAAGCTTCTTTCATTTGCCTGACACTTACCTCTTGCTGTGTGGCCTGGTTCGTAATAGGCCACACTGACAGGTACTAGTCCACAGCCCAGGTGCCGGGGACCACAGTTTTAGCCTATTCAGTTAACATTTCCTGCAAAGGTGTATGTAAGTCTAAGGTAAATGATTCTAAATTCTTGAAGGATTATCTATGATTTTGCTTCTACTTTGTACCTCTCTGGCTCCATGCTGGGACTGGATGTGGGTAGCTGAGTTGGCCCACTCCAGGGAACCTCCCCCAAGCCTGCCAAGTGCATTCAGGACTTGGTGTCTTTACAGAGTCAAACATGGTCTTTTTCTAGGCTTTACAGGCACACTGCAGTAAAATACTTCCTCTCCCTTTCTGGGTAGTGTGAGTCTGGGTAGTATGTGTAATGGCTTCTGTTTATTTTTGTTTTCATAGAGGAAGACCAATTAACAACTAGTTTTCTGTTTGTTTGTTTTTATATTTTCTTAGAAAAAACAGAGTTTAAATGTCCAAAATTGATATACATTTGGCTCAACAATCTCTACTGAGTTTATTTTTACCAGTCCCAGAAATTGTAAAAATGCTGAGTGCCAAAATCAAATTGTTATATTAATAGATCTATACAGCCTTGAAAAATTGAGAATCATGTTATCAACATCTTTTACATAAAAACAATTACAATTATGGCACCAGGAACTCAAAGATAAAAGGGTAGTTCTATGTGTAGTTATACTGTAGTCCTCCACTGGGTCAGTATCTAGTCTCCAATAGGCACAACTCCCAGGATGAATTTGTGTGTTATGTCACATATTAATTTCAGCTTTTTGGAATCTTGGCACACCTCTAAGGTGATCAGCAGAAATTGTATGCAATTAACCAAGGATGGATTTGGGACAAAAGTAAATAATTATTCCAGGGTGTTACAGGAAACAACCCCATAGCCTGAAAAACATGTTTAGTCATGATTATTATACGTAATTAAAGTATTTTTCTCCATTTCTTACCAAAAAAAATGTGAAATGTAGCTTTATGTCAATAATACAATGTAATTTCTTAGTATTAAGATACTTTTGATATTTTGAATAAGCAGAAATCAATATTTAACAATTCTTGTCATTAAAAGTAGAGTCATGTCTCCATTTTCACGTCCAGCTTCATCAGAGAGAAAGCCAGTCAAGCCATATTGTCTTAGAAGGAAGAACCAGCTTGTTTTGCTCTGATATTACTCTGCTTGCCCACTTCGATCACTGAAAGTCCTTTGACGGCTCATGTATTGCACACTTCTTTTATTATCATTATTATTATTATTACTATTACTATTGGTATATAGTAGTTGTACATCTTTATAGGACACAAGTGATGTATTGATACAGGAATACAATACGAATTAATCAAATCAGGGTAATTGGAGTATCCATCATCTCAGGCATTTAACATGTCTTTGCGCTAGGAACATTCCAATTCCACTCGTTTACTTATTTTTAAAGCATCCCCTAACTTGTTGATTATATTCACTTGGTTGTGCTATGAAATATTGTTTTTCCGATCTATCTAACTATATTTTTGCACCCATTAGCCATTCCCACTCCCCCCAACCCCGCTACCCTGGGCTAGTACAGGCATGTATCATTGGTCTTGTTACTGTTTTAACAGCTACCAATTATGGCATATTTAATGGGTACTAGGCTGTGTCTTAAGCTGGCTGTGTAAATTATTATAAATCCTTACAACTATGAATGGTAAAAATTGTTTTCTAAGAATTTACAGATAGGGAAAGAGGCACAGAGGGGCTGCGTAACTGCAAAGGTCACCAAGCACAGCGTAGCAGCAGGATCAAAACACAGGTGTGTCAAATTCTCTAAAATACACCCATATAACATACTGCTTTCAAATGTTAAAATGTGACATAAATTAATATTTCAGTCACAGTAAAATTTTTGCTTCTCTCAGAATTCTCTTTAGAAAATGGATATGTTCTGAATTTTGTAAAACTTTTTCTTTTGGTTTGGTTTGTAAGTGGGGCATAAATGTTAACCAGACTATTTTCCCTGTGATATTTTAAACATTTTAAATATTTAACTCTAGAATAAAAAATTAAATTATGCAGGTTGTTGGCCTCTAGATTGATTTTATTTTTAAGGCATAAGTATTCTATATTTATTTGAAGTATCCTAACATCTATGACAAGTCTCAGTAGACAGAGGCCTTCCAGCATTATTTCTTGTTATTGTTCTGTTTTAATTATTTTCACCTCCTTCCAAAAACCAATTAAAGTAGATCAAAATGTTAAAATCCATATAAAATAAGACAACTAATTGTCTATCATTATAAAATGACTAGAAATGGATGTGTTAAGTATCCAGAATAAGACAATTGTTGAAGTCAAACAATAAACTTAGTTTTTAGTTTCTCAGTTGTATAAAATAGGTAAACATGTGAGAGAATATAGTCCTTGCTTTTTTGTTTTATTAAAAAACAAACAAATTTCTTAGAAGAGTCAAATATTTTTCTAGCTACAAATCTTAAGAGGAACTTTTTAAAATTACAATGTCTACCATTTAATGAGTGTCCACTGTATCCTAGGCCCTGGGTGTGGCACTATACATATATTTCATTTTAAGAAATACAAACATATCAATCCTTCTAACAGGCTCATAAAACACAATTTTTAAAAATACCTTTGATTACACTTTTGCAATTATTCTGATTCATTCTGCCTTCTGGCCAAAATGATTTGCAAACCCCCATAATTTAAAAATGCATGTATATTCTAAGAGAACCCAAGCTATGATTTTTGAGCCCTGAGGTTGTACAGAAAAATCGACCTGGTATAATTACTTACATGTTGTATCTCTTTTCTTTCTTGACAGAAGTTACACGCAGTTTCTGCTTTTGTTGGAGGCTTACTCAAACATTTGCCTTTGGTGTGAAAGATCAGTATTTTCCCTTCAAATCGATTAGCCATGAATTAATTCTGCTGCAGCAGCTATGCGTCTCAGTGCACAAGCGCAGGTGTTCAACAAATATTGCCGTTTTATTGCTTTTTAATCAACTTAAACCAAGCCTGTGTCTTCATCCCAGCCCTTATGAGTACCCCCTCCATTCCCAGGTCACACCAGATCACCGGGGCTCATGTGGAGAGCAGAAAAAGTAGGAAGAGCGTCCGGCCGACAATCTATAATGACCACCATCGACATCCTCATTTTCCAAGCCCAGAGTGGTCTGGAACACTAGTGACTCTGGCCTCCTTGCTATACCTGGGGACTAGTGATCTTCTCTTGGACTAGAAATACCTGTGTCCAAGGTCTCTCCCCTCCTAGGTGCCACTTTTCTTGAGTCTTCCCACCTCCCCAGTCATTGCCCACACATAATTTCTTCATTCCCACTTCCCATAGGACACTGAAACCTTTCTTCTTATCTCTTTGGGGAGACTCTTCCTCCTAGCTTTCTCCAGGCCCTCAACGGCCTTATCTATTTTCTTTTTCCTGATAGGACATTTTCATTAGCTCTTAAATCCTAGTATCTTTATGAGAAAGACTCTTTTTCATCCCACAAAGATCCCCGAGCCAAGAAAATAGGACCAGGCTATATTCCTCCAACAGAGAAGAGAGGGAAAATAACAGGAGCAGCAATCAGTTAAATTTCGGTAATTTATTCTGCCACACTACTTCTGCTCCCAGGTAGGTCTTTGAAATAAGTGAGGCACTGACGCTACACCATTTCACAAGAAACAAGATTTAACAAGACTGGCACCTCAAAACTATGAAGTCAAGCCCAGTTCAAAGCACACATTAAGAAGCATTATTTGAATATAAACTTCCAACAGGCCCTGCAGACAGGGTGCAAATCTGCTGGATAAACATAATCTCTCTTCTAGGCACATAATCTCTCTTCTAGGCGGGGAACAGGGGACAGGTGGTGATGGCTGAGCCTTGCTTAACAAGAGGAGAAATCCCTGACACACCCACTCAATTTCTTCTCCCAGATGCTCCCTAATCCTTTCATACCTTCAAAGTTACCCATGTCTTGCAGGGCTCACCAAAAGAGAACTAGAAACAGCCCTTGGAGAATAACTAAGGGGTATTCTTTTACTTTTCCAAAAGTATTTTTCCTCATCTAAAGAAATATTTTTTGAATACCCATTAAATAATATTTGGTGGGAAGGTGGAAGAGGCAGGTAAGGATGGAAAGAAAGAGGAAGAATGAAATTGTCAAAGCCTACTCTCCTAGACATCAGCAGAACATGACTACTTTGGCCTCATTTTTCCAAGTGAGGGAAAAAAATAAAAGAACTCGAAAGGACCATCAAAACCCCGTATTGCTCAGGCGGGGCAAAGGCAATATATGTAACCTAAACATTTGTACCCTGATAATATGCTGAAAGAAAAAAAATTTTAAAAACCCTGTATTGAAGGATTATAAGCTTAAAAACCATTTAAAACAAAGACTAAAGAAGTTCAAAGGCTTCCCTTTTCAAAGACAGAAAGTTATCGACAATGTTTTAACAGCTTTTTGAAGAGAGACTGTCTCTCTCTAACCTCCCTAACCTCTCCAATGTTTAACTCGTTAGCATTAGACTAACGTTAAGACTTCTTTAGGATGTCCTGGGTTTTTTGTAATTAACGTTGGCTTTGTTTACCTTTAGGCACTTAGTTTTGACCTGGTATTAAAAAATGGATTAGATTTTGGAACTGTTTGCAATTCTGCTCAGATTTGTTTATTCTCCCCCATTCATGTATGAGTCAATCATTTATTTACATTAGTATTGATATTTATTTTGTACTTTGGGCAATAATCCAATATTATTTGTTGCCCAAATTGTTTCAGCATTATAAAATAGGGGTTTTTTTTAAAAAAAAATAACAATATTAATAATTTTAAAACAGCAATAAAAAGACAACTCTATAAAATAAACACTAATCTTATCCTAATTTTATAAAAGAGAAACTGAGACTCAGGGATCTTAAATACTTTTTGAAAAAGAATGATTTGAACCCTTAACAACAGGAGTCCAAGGCAAGCATAAATTTTACATATCTTTGCCTCCAATGATTGGCAGGAAAAACCAGAGAAAGGCCAAACTCAGTATTTGTATTACACTTAAATGAAAAATGAATGGTCCATTAAAACAAGCTATTATAGGACAGAAATGTAAAATGAACTAAAACATAGTCATTTAATGTTATTCTCTCTGGATGTACATCATATCATACTAATTTTTAAAGAGCAACGAGATGCAGAAAAACACCAAATAAATGCCTACAAAGAGCAAGTATGCCTTTGCAGTGTAAACTGAAGGATTACTAACGCTATTCATCCAGGCATCACCAGCTGTCTCTATGTCTCCAATTTTTTTTTTTTTTATGAGACAGAGTTTCGCTCTGTGGCCCGGGCTAAAGTGCCGTGGCCTCAGCCTAGCTCACAGCAGCCTCAAATTCCTAGGCTCAAGCGATCCTCCTGCCTCAGCCTCCCAAGTAGCTGGGACCACAGACATGCGCCACTACACCCAGCTAATTTTTTCTATTTATAGTAGAGACAGGGTCTCACTCTTGCTCAGGCTGGTCTCGCACTCCTGACCTCAAGTGATCCTCCCGCCTTGGCCTCCCAGAGTGCTGGGATTACAGGCGTGAGCCACCACGTCCAGCCCATGTCTCCAAATTTTAATAGGTCAAAAGTGATCAATTTGAATTTCCTCTCCTTTTCATCCATTTTTTTTTACCTATATCATTTTTAAAAGTTTCTTAAAACCCCTGAATTACAGAGATGAACTGAACAAAGGCATAAGGCTATAAAAAGTGATTTCGGAAAATTTAAAGGTCCAGATCAAATCTAAATTCCCCTAGTCTGAGTAGGAACTGTCCATGGTCCCCAATGGGAAAGCATAGAGAGAAGAGGGTCTTGGGGAGAGGTAGGGTAGAGATCCAACCTGCCTTATCCCAGCCCCTCACTACACATCTGACTAGCCAAGCAACTCTGAAAAAGGGATGCTTAGGAGAAGGGAATACTAATTCTACTCAGCTCCTGGGATTCTTCCTTTCCTATGAACTTTTCCAAAGCATATAATAAATTTAAATCTTTACGGTCAGAATTTTTAGCTCAGAAGGCTGGGGTAGCAGAGCCCACCCCTCACCCTTTTAATCCTGCATCTATGTATTGCACTGTGCCCTCCCCTGATTCTTGCCTGGTCAGTCACCTTGTCTCCCACCTCACAAAGACATGCACCTTGCTTCACACTGTCCTTACTTCATTTTGGATCCAGAGGACTTATAATCTCCAGTTTGTATATGAGCCTTCCTGATCCTCAATGCTGCTCATTTATTCTCTTTACTAGCCAGACACAAGTGTTTTAGAACAAATTTTAAATAAGTCACCAGCTCAGAATTGCACCCTACCAGAAATATCTCTATGAAAAGGTCAAGAGCAGGTTTCCAACAGTGGCTGCACACTACAATCACCTGTTAAATTGTGAGACCCAGGCCATGTTCAAGACCCTAGAATCCCTGGGAGTGAGACTCAGAAACTGGCATTGTTAAACATTCCCCACTCCATGCCAGTGATTCTAATGTGAAGTCACGTCTGAGAATCACCATGTGGAGACTCATGACTTGCTGCCAGGAGCCAGGCAGGGTCCACATTTACTTCCAATTAGCTTCTGAAAAGGAAATAGCTGATGACATGAAGAAAAAAACTACTTTACTACATTTGTAACACTCTTCTATTATGTCCAGGCAACTGTAATTTTTAATAACATAAACCAATCTTTGAGGCCCAAATTATCCTTAAGTTCTGAAAACTTCATTGTAGCTAAATGTCTTATTAGCTTAGAAAGAAAGATGCAAGGAGAGAAGTGGAAGGGAAGAGAAAACAGAAGCTACTTACTCTAATGTTGTCACTTAGAAGTTCCATGTTTCTATGTAACGTGTCTCTCTTAAATATTCGCGCTTTGATTTTGGAGGGGAGCTGTTGAAGAACAGCGCTGTTGGGAAAAGGTAAGCCAAGGTTTTACTTAAAAATAACTACAGTCATGCCCTGCATAGCGTCATTTAGATCAACGACAGATGACATATATGATGGTGGTCCCATGAGATTATAATGTAGCTGAAAAATTCCTATTGTCTAGTGACATCATAGCCATCATAAGATCACAGCACAGTGCGTTACGTATTTGTGGTGATGCTGGTGTAAACAAAACTACTGCAATGTCATATAAAAGTGTAGCAGTATAATTCTCCACAGTATATGATACTTGATAATAAGTGACTATGGTATTGGTTTATGTATTTACTGTACTTTTATCATTAGAGTGCATTCCTTCTAATTATAAAAAAAAAAAAGTTAACTGTAAAACAGCTTTAGGCAGTTTCTTCAGGAGGGATTCCAGAAGAAGTCATTGCTACCACAGGAGATGACGACTCCATGCCCCTTATTGCGCCTAAAGACAGGGGGACGAGATGTGGAGGTGGAAGACAGTGATGTTGGTGACCCTAGGCTGCAATTAGTCTATGTTTATGTCTTAATTTTTAACAAAATCTTTTAAAAATAAAATATAATTTTTGAAATTTAAAAATAGAAAACAGCTTATAGAATGAGGATATGAAGAAAAAATACTTTTGTACAGCTGCACAACTATGTTTATGTTTTAAGCTAAGTGTTATCACAAAATAGTCTATAAGTTTTTAAAAACTATAAAGTTTATAAAGTTAAAAAAGTTACAGAAAGCGAGGGTTAATTTATTATGGAAGAAAGAAAGGTATTTTTTGTAAATTTAGTGTAACCTAAGGGTACAGTGTTTATAAAGTCTACAGCAGTGTACAGTAATGTCCTGGGCCTTCGCATTCACTCATCACTCACTCACTGACTCTCCCAGAGCAACTTTCAGTCCTGCAGGCCCCATTCATGGCAAGTGCCTTATACAGGTGCACCATCTTTGATCTTCTATATCATATTTTTACCGTACCTTTTCTATGCTTAGATACACAAATACTTACCATTGTGTCACAATTGCCTACAGTACTCAGTACAGTAATATGCTGTACAGGTTTGTAGCCTAGGACCAACAGGCTATCCCATGCAGCCTGTGTGTATAGTAGGCTATACCTTCTAGGTTTGTGTACGTGCACTCCATCATGTTCACACGACAAAATCGCCTAACGATACATTTCTCAGACGCATCCTCATCATTAAGCGAGTCACGACTGCATTTAGCAGCTGACAGGAAGGATGCAATACATCTTCAATTACAGTAGAGCCAGGATCAAAGGCGGCAGAGCCAGATAGAACTAAGAACAACAGACTTGCTAAAGAAAACTTCATCGAACCAGAAAAACTACCATCACTGGAGGATGCACAAGCTCAGAGAAATCTCAAATAATAAGATAATTTTTAACCAAATATAGTTATCAATATAACTCTAACTACCACACCTACAGAAACCCTAGGGTTTACCCTGAAAGGAAGGAAATATATGTTAATATTTTGTTACACTGTGACATTCATAGATAACTTTGGAGAGATAGAAGTATAGCTTTAGTAAAACTTTTATCTGATCCAAAAGAAAAAACGTAAAATTTTAAAGCTTCTTTGAAAAACTGAAGAGCAGTCCTTTCATCAGGGTAGATGGCCCTGATGCTTGCAAAGAGGAACGGACCTCCTGTGATTAAGAAGAAACTCACCCTGTTCCACATAGGGCAAAAAGCCCTCTCCACACTATGTGTGCTGGGGTGTCTGTGCTATTTTGCCCCTAAAAAGTCATTCTCTTCATTGATTTGGACTTAGACTGCATCAACTTTGAGAATTTTTGTTCCTGTGAGTGGGATGCGAGTCTAGGTGTGTGTGTATGTGAGTGTACATGCACATTCCATTAACTACCCGAATGGTATGCTAGAGAATGAAGCAGCATAACTTCACCTAAACCAAGAGGGTTGAGAAACTCTGGGGTTTTCTGCTTATGTCTCTTGTGGCTACCCTAGATGGTATAACTTGGAATTTAGCAAAGATATGGCTGTATGTTATTATGTCTAATCATAGTTTTGGTTAACAGATTCAGAGAGTGAGAAGACGACAGAGTTTCCTTTAAAAGAGTGGAGATGTACCTTAGGATCTCAGTATCTCTCTCTCTCTCTCTCTCTCTCTCTCTCTCTCTACCTACCTATATCTTTCTATCTATATCTCTTCCCCATCTCCATCTTTTTCTCTTTCTAGAAGAGAAAGGCACACCTGAAATAGGGAAGTAAATGTTGTAACCGGACAATGTCTATTCCAGGACAGAATCTCTCCCAAATGGATTTTAATAATTTAGTCTTTTTTATTAGATTTTGGGAACAGCCATATCTAGCATGTAAGTTTCATGGTTTTCTCTGTTTTACCATTTTCTCTATGGCAAAATTGCTAACTATCCCCAAATACTCATTCTCCTCTTCACAGTAATACAGCCTCTGAATTTTACCTGGCGTCTTGGCCACCCAGAATATAGACAACAGCCTCTCTGGCAGCTGGATGGGGCCATGTGATTGAGTAGTGGTCAACAAGATGATTGTGAAAGTAATGAGCACAACTCCCAGCCATGTCCTTAAAAAGACTCAAATGGGATACAGACACAATGGGGCGCCACCTTGGACCCTGCACACAGCTGCCTTGCAATGGCAGAGCAACAAGGTTCTGGGTCCCCTGTTCATGTCGTGAAGGAGCACCCCCACAGCAGCTCAGACTTCCATAAGGTAAATAAACAAACTTCCATCATATTCAGGCCATTATTAATGTTGGGTCTCTGTTTCTACAGCTACACCTACATCCTAAAGAATATAACCTCCAGTTTATTCCTTCAGTCATGTTTTGTGTCAGTGGTGTGGTAAAGAATTCAGTAACAGAGGAGGAAAAGATATTGTGTCCTTCTCCACATCGCCATTCCACTAATGCCAGCATTACCATAGCAGCTTCATATTGTGTGGAAAACGGTCACGGGGGCCAAGCAGTGATTGCCCTTGAGACAAGCAGAGCTCCAGCACTAAGCTGAGAGGAGTGGGCAGGAACATGTGCTTACAGAGAAACAGCTCAGGAGAATAAAGGGAGAAACCCACCTTTCCTAAATAGGAATGTATCTAGATTTGGACAAATTGGGTTGGGAGCAGAGGGGTTAGCACACAAAGTTGTGAAAAGGACAGACTTGAGATTAAGTGTCCACTCCACTGCTGACTAGCTGTATGACCAGGGACAAGTGACTTGCTTTACTTACCCTGAGTTTCCTCGTTCAGAAATGGAGTTAGATTTATGGCAGCACAATTCACTATTGCTAGGTCATGGAAACAACCCAAGTGCCCGTCAATTCATGAGCGGATTGTTAAAATTTGGTATATGTTCACAATGGAGTATTACTCAATTTTAAGAAAGGACAGTGAGCGAGCACCGCTTATATTATCCTGGATTAAGCTTGAGCCCATTATTCGAAGTGAGGTGACACAAGACCCGAAGAATGGGCCCCACTTGTACTCACCATCAAATTGGTATTGACTGATTAACACTATGGTGCTCACATGGTGGGAGTGTTCACTAGGGATTTGGGGGGTGGAGGGTAAACCCACATCTGAGCGATGTGGTGGGCACTGTGGAGGGGTGGGACATGCTTGAAAAGTAGTTGGGGAGCGGAATTAGGGGTCTCAATAGGGGAAAGAAATTCCTCAAAAAC
>CAUYRT010104686.1:0-10446 GCA_963574885.1 Lepilemur ruficaudatus | reverse complement strand
ACTATGTATGTACTCTATGGACTACTTTGACAGAGTAGGTTTTCGAATGTAACAAGATAAGTCAACTTGAGTGGTAATATATTTTGGGAAATCAGCTCACTACAAATTGTGACTGTAAACATTGTACTGTAAATGCTTTGTAGCTTTCCCCCAATAAAAAAAAAAAAATTTATTAACATCTATGAGTAGCCTCTATATCATCAGAGGGTAGCCTTTCTTGCCCATTATTACCATCTAAGACCAGCGTACATATTTTTCTTCTAAAACAAAGTTTCAGCCCTAGAACAATCAGAATTTTAAAGTTTAAAGGATGTTTAGAAGTCATCTATTCTAATACCCTAAGTCTACAGCCAAGAAAACTAAGTCAACAGTTCTTTCTTTGTCAACTCACATTAATATCTTCTTGCTGTTTCTTGATTTCCAGGACCATATCACTTATTTCTTGTGTTAGTTCTTTGTTTTCAAGTGAAAGCTTGTTGCAGCTTGCAGTTAATTCAGTATTCTTAAGCCTATTAAAAAATATGTCACACCAAAATATTTACATATGAAATTATATGATATGGAATTTAATTCAAAATAATCTTACGGGAAAGGGAGGAAGGGATGGGAGGATAAATGAAACAGGATTGGCCATTGGTTAATAATTCCTAAAGCTAGGTAGTTCATTACATTATTCCCTCTACTTTGTAATGTTTAATGTTTTTCTACAATAAGTTTTCAAAATGTCATGAAATAAATTTTCTTGCATATTCCCCATACTTTCATCTCTCCCATACTTTCCTACAAATTTTGAAGGGTACATTATTTCCTTCACATATATTTTTCTCTCTAGTAGACCATCTCTTGAAAATTGTTTCAAACTTCTAGTAATTTGATTAAAGTAGCACATTAGCATGAGCTATTTTTAATTTTAAAAATTTTCATTAAAATAAATAAAACTGGGTTTAACTTTTCATGCACAACACCCAACCTGCTCTTAGAAGGTCCTATATGTTCTGCATCAGAGAGAGATTATTGCTTTTTATTATTGCTTTTGGATGCAGCTAGGATCAATTTTAAATGAATGCAGAGGAGTATGTGGCTTCTATGGAGTGATTTCAGGAGCACCTATTATCTCCTCCTACTTAATAATACCAGAATTTCATGAAAGAGGACATAAAGCTTTTCCCTAAGCAACCAAAGGTTGAAAAGCAAATATACCCAGGATAACATAAATTTACACAAAAGTACAAATAACTAACCAATCTACTCATTAAAAGAGATTTTGGTTAATAGATGAATTTTAGCCAGGGGTCCTAAAAAGTACTGTTAATAGAGTACCATAAACAGACAATGGGAGCTAAAAGGGAAAGAAGAGGATGTTGCATAAACTGTGTACTTTTCATTTTTATCTAGAGCTGAGAAGCAACCAACAGGGAAAAACCATGCTCACCACTAGACTGGCTTCTTGAATTTACTTCTGAGTAATAATGCAATAATTATTTCCCCTACTTTCTCTCCAAATTAAACTTACTGAGTAGGTGAAATCATTCGATTAAATATTTTATTTGGATAATATAAGAAATTTGTATTTTGACATTTTATAAATATAAACCTACATAATAAGATAACAAAACAGCCAAAATAACTAGTTAGAATTGCAAATTATCATTTTTATGGGGAATTAAATACCTCCAAGAAAAGTAATACATTGATCTTCTAAAGTGGTTCTCAACTTTGTGGTATATTCTTTTTACATCAGTGATATGTACTTCCCTTAGCAATGAAATTGGTAAATTATTTGATATTTAAGAAGGAATAAAATACAATTTCAAATTAAAATAAATTTTGAACATAATTTACTAATATATTAATTTTATTTATTACCAGAAAGCTTAGAAACTGAATACATAAGCTATTTATAGATAGATGGAAAACATACTTCTCATTTTCAAGCTCAGTTTTCAGATCTTTAACCTGTTTCGAATAATGCTGTTCACTTGTTGCAGTGACAGTTAATTTTATTTCCAAATCATGTACTTCTTTCTGCAAAATAAACATGTATAACTAAGCAAGTGTTTTTCCAATTTCTCACTTAAAAGGTATAGTCATCATGTAAGTCATATTTTTGGCAAAAATTTGGCGGGGTATGTCAAACATTTTAAATTTAAGTAGGTTTAAGATGATAATCATTATAATTTTAAAACAATGAGCAATGACAAATTTAATATAAGTAAATTCTATCTTCATATTCCTAAGCTCAACCAGTAGAATTATATTTACAGATTATAAAATATTTTTTATCAATTTTACTCTACCAAGTAATTAATTTCAATTAAAATGTTATAGTGTTAAGGAAAAATACATTAATTAATGAATTCAGGTAGTATCTTTAAAACTAACATGTTCTTATTATAAAAAGATAAGTTATAACCATACTTTAAAATAAAAGACAAATTCTAAAATTATAACATGAGTACTATAAAAGGTATTACAAACTAAGAATCTAACTTAATGAAAACTAAACTTTAAATGTACCAATTAAGAAATACTTGGCCAAGCACCGTAGCATGCACCTGTAGTCCCAGCCACCTAGGAGGCTGAGGCAGGAGGATCATTTGAGCCCAGGAGTTGAAGGCTGTAGTGCAACATGATCATGCCTATGAATAGCCACTACACTCCAGCCTGGGCAACATAGCGAGATTCCATCTCAAAAAATAAAAAGAAATACTACAGCAAAAAATGTATTTGTTATAAACCACAGCATTATAGATTGTACTGATATCTTAAATATTGATCTTTCTCTCCCACATTATAATAATGAAGTTTCTCTAGATATGCTTTAAATCAATTAGCATATTAAGTGTAACAAGAACACACCCTTTTAAAAGGAATTTTGTGAAGAAATCTTTCACAAAGCAAATAGCTATACCATAATCTATTTTGTAAATCTATATTCTATTCAAAAAATATTTGAAATAAAAATGTATCCTTAAACAAACCTCTCTGGTTTGGAGAAGACCAATTAGTTCTTGTTCTGTTCCTTTTAATTCTTCAGCAATCTTCTCAAATTGTTTCTTTTCATCTAAAAGTTTTTGGTTTTCTGCCTAATAAAAAACATTAACAAATCAGGAGGACTAAAACATACACATATTAAAAATAATCAAACTGCCCAAATAGAGTTGTGGAAAGAACTATGAGCTTCTCCTTGGCTAACATTCTTTAAAAGGAGAAAGTAAGTCAATATTAAGGAAACCCAAAAACTAAATATGATGATAGAGAATTTAATAAGCAGATCTCTGGGACAAAAGCCATAGAGTTTTAATTTAAAGTCATACAGTTCATTGACTTCAAACCTTATCTTATGCATAAATCACTCCAAATTATTAGCAAGCAGGTAGTCACTCACTATTCTATCTTCTTTGCCCCTATATTGCACTAAAATGTGCTTTCCCATAATTTTTATGCAATGGTCACTATTCTTCCTTCCATAATCATGTAGGAGAAGTCTAATTCTTCTTTTACATGATAGTTCACAAATTTTTGAAGAGAGCATCAACACTCCCTAAGTTTTCTCTTAACTATTCTATGATCTCTAGTACTTCTTAGTATCATTCTTCTTAAGAAATGATTTTGAATTACCTCATTCCTTCAGGATGGGCTCACTTCGTCAATACACCATTTAAACAAGGAGTCAAGAATTTAACCCAATGTTCTAGACCAAGGATCAGCAAACTAAGCCTACAGGCCATATCTAGCTCACTGTCTGTTTTTATAAATAAAGTTTTACTGTAACAAAGCCACACCTATTTGTTTACATATTGTCTGTGTCTGTTTCGTATTGTAACAGCAAAATTGAATAGCTGTAACAGAGACCATGTGGCCCACAAAAGCTACAAGATTTAATACTGACCTTTTACAGAAAAATTCTGTCAATGCCTGCTCTAGATAAGTCCTGTATAATACAACTTTCTGCAACAATGGAATCATTTTCTGTGTTGTCCAATATGATAGCTATTGAGCACTTCAAATATGGCTATTGTAACTGAGAAACTGTTAAATTTCATTTATTTTTAATTAATGTAAATTTTAATAGCCACATTTGTCTAGTGACTATCACACTGGACAGCACAGCTCTAGAAACTGAGCAAAGTATAACACAACCATTAATTCTTCTGTTATGCATGCTTAATTTCTTTTTATCCATGTGAGACAGATAATGTGCCAATGTTGTAGCAAAGTTTGTAGCCCTAACTAGATGCTTTCAATCTATTTTTATTTCTTATACTACTCTGTGCAAGTTAGATGTTTGCATCTCCATTTGACACATTAAAAAATAGAAGTGGTTTTCCAGCTTTTAGTATGTCATCACAACCTCATACTTACTAACTCTCCTACTGAAAACCACTATAAACTCTGGACAAAATATACACACACAAACATATATATATATGTATGTTTGTATGTGTGATATATGTTTGTGTGTATGTGTGTGTGTGTGTGTGTGTGTGTATCAAAAATAACTAAGGATTCTAAAGAAAAAAAATTAGCGCAAGTGACTGGGAGAGGAGTGAGTTTCTCAGTTTTTCGCAGCTTTGTCCCAGTGGCGGAATGTCACTGCTCAGCAGCCTGGTATAATCAGCTAAAACTACAATAGAAACCCCACCATCTTTCTTGCTGAAGGAAGCAGGGAAAGGAGCACTGGGAACCATAACTAGCTGCCAGAATATGAAGGAGAAATCATACAGAGCAGAGAACTAGAGAAAGTAATCTCCTAATTCTACATATGAACACTAAACAAATCTAAAACCAACCCGTGAAGCATGTATTCATACACAGACTCAAAAGCAGCTCACCAAAGGCTCAGAGAATTAAACTGAGATTTGAAGTGTCATTCACAGAAGGTGAGACAGAACTTATTTTTGAAACTAGCTAACTAATTTTTTAATAAAAACATTTACATTATTCAGAAGAATATAATAGAACCCATAGTCTACATACCATAACTCATAGGAGTTTTAATACCCTTTTCTCAATAAATAGAATTAGATTTAAAAAATCAATAAAAAACAGATTTTACATACAACACCATCAACTGATTAGATCTAACTGACATTTGTAGAACACTCTAACAATAGAATACAAATTCTTTTCAAGTATACATGGAACATTCACTAAGATATATCATATCCTGATTTATAAAATAACCCTTAACAAATAAAAAAAGAAATATATTCTCTGACCATAATTAAGTTAAACTAGAAATTAACAAAAATAAAACAGGAAAATTTCCAAATACATGGAAATTAAACAACAGATTTCTAAATAATCGCAGTATCAAAGAACCATCCTCAAGAGAAATTAGAAAATATTTTAATCCAAATAAAAATATAACATATCAAAATTTGTGGAATATAGCTAAAGAAATGACTAGAGCATATGTACCCCATAAAAATGCTTTTAATAAAGGTCTCAAAACAATAATCTAAGCTTCTACCTTAAGAACCTAGAAAAAGAGCAAAATAAATGAAAAGCCAGCAGAAGGAATGAAATAATAAAAATAAGAGCAGAAACCAATGAAACTGAAACCAGAAAAACCACAGAGAAAAATCAATGAAACAAAAAGCTTGTTATTTGAAAAGATCAATAACATTAATAAGCCTCTATCAAGACTGAAAAAGAGAAAAAACACAATAACTAATATCAGTAGTGAAATAAAAGATAACACTAATAGACTCCATAGACATTAAATAGAGAACAGGGAATGCTCTGAACAATTTTGTGCACAGAAATTTGACAATTTAGATGAAATGAACTAACTCCTTGAAAACCAAATACTATCAAAATCACTCAAGATAAAACAAGTAACCTAAATAGCTCTATAACAATAAAAGAAATTAAATCCATAGCTAAAAACCTTGCCAGAAAGGAATCTCTAGGCCAGATATTTTCACTAGAGAATTCTACCAAATATTTAAAAAAGAAATAACAATTCTACACAATCTCTGCCAGATAACAGAAAAGAAACAAGTGCTTTCCAGTTTATTTTATGAGGCCAGCATTACCGTCTTCCAAAACCAAAGACAATACAAAAAAAACTACAGTGAAGTCTCTTATGAACACAAATATAAACATTTGCAACAAAAAAAATCAATAAATACAATTTAATAATATAGAAAAATAATAATACACAACACCAAGTAGGGTTAATCCTGGAAATGCAAGGATGGTTCAATATCTGAAAATCAATCAATGTAATATTAATGGTCTAAAGAAGAAAAACCACATTATCATATCAACTGACATAGAAAAAGCATTCGGTAAAAGTCAACACTGATTCATAATAAAAACACAAAGTAAACTAGGAGTAGAAGGGAACTTCCTACAAAAAACCTGCAAGTAACATTATCCTTAATGGTAAAACGCCACATGTTTTTCTCTCAAGATTGACATATCAAAGATGTACATGCTCACTACTCCTATTCATCACATTGGAAGACTGAGCCAGTGCAATAAGGCAAGAAAAAGAAATCAAATGCATGTAGATTGGGTAGGAAGAAATAAAAACTGCCCCTATTTGCAAACAACCTGCTTGTCTACATAGAAAATTCCAAGGAATTTATAAAAAAATCTCAGAACAAGTAAATGTCGCAAGATCACGGAATACAAATGGATAAAACAATCATATCCTTATCTACTAGCAATGTACAATTGAAAAAAATATTTTTAAATACAATTTAAAATACCTGCAAAAAAAGAAATACTTAAGTATAAATCTAACATAACATGTACAGGATCTGTATGCTGAAAACTACAAAATGCTAATGAAAGAAATCATTATAAAGATCTATATGGGCCGGGCGCGGTGGCTCACGCCTGTAATCCTAGCACTCTGGGAGGCCGAGGCAAGCGGATTGCTCAAGGTCAGGAGTTTGAAATCAGCCTGAGCAAGAGCGAGACCTTGTCTCCACTATAAATAGAAAGAAATTAATTGGCCAACTAAAAATATATAGAAAAAAAATTAGCCGGGCATGGTGGCGCATGCTTGTAGTCCCAGCTATTCGGGAGGCAGAGGCAGTAGGATCACTTGAGCCCAGGAGTTTGAGGTTGCTGTGAGCTACGCTGACGCCACGGCACTCACTCTAGCCCAGGCAGCAGAGTGAGACTCTGTCTCAAAAATAAATAAATAAATAAATAAATAAATAAATAAATAAATAAGATCTATATAAATGGAAACAGTTATCATCTTCATGTATTAAAAGATTTAACATAGTAATGATATCATTTCAACTCAAATTAATCTACACATTTCACACAGTTCCAATAAAAATTCCAGCAAGGGTTTTTTAGATGTAGACAAGCTAATTCTAAAATTAATATGGAAAGGTAAAGGCGCTAGCATAGCTAAAACAATATTGAAAATGACAAAAAATGTTGGGGGAATCACATTACCCAATTCTAAGACTTATTATTAAAGCTATGGTAATTAAAATACTGCAATAATGGCAAACAGATACACAAATTCATCAAGAGAATAGAAAAGCGTCCAGAAATAGACCAATACAAACATGGCCAACTGATTTTTTGTATAAATGTGCAAAAGCAAATCAATGGAAATAAAAGAGTATTTTCAACAAATGGTAATAAATATCACACTACATCAGTCCAAAGTATTTAAATAAACCATCCACTTCTTCTTACTACTATGATCATCCCCCAGCCTAAGCTACCACCATCTTTCCTCTGGCTACTGTGATTGTCTGTCTACTTTTAACTGTTCTATTTTAATATACTATTCTCCATACTGCAACTCAAATGTGCTTTTCAAAATGCAAATCTGATCAAGTCACTCCCTGCTAAATTTCTTTAGAGCTTCCCATTCCTCTTAGGATAAATATAAAATTCCCTTCATATGATTTACAAGGCCATGAATTGGTAGGCTCTTACTACCTAACTCTCTAGCCTCATCTTGTACTACACTCTTCCTTTCACTCCATCTTGTACTCACCATACTCCCTACCATGAAAGAACCATTGTATGTAATGTTTCCTCTACATCAACAGTCCCCAATCTTTTTGGCACCAGGGACCATTTCACAGAAGACAATTTTTCCATGGACTAGGGGTGGGAGAGATGGTTTTGGGATGATTCAAGTGCATTACATTTATTGTGTACTTTATTTCTATTATTATTACATAGTAATATATAATGAAATATTATACAATTCACCATAATGCAGAATCAGTGGGAGCCCTGAGCTTGTTTGTCTGCAACGAGACAGTCCCATTTGGGGGTGATGAGAGACAGTGACTGATATGACAGGAAGCAGAGCTCAGGTGGTGAGGTGAGCAATGTGGAGTGGCTGTAAATACAGATGAAGCTTTGCTCAGTCACTGTCTGCTTATCTCCTGCTATGCGGTCTGGTTCCTAACAGATCACTGATCAGGTACTGGTCTACAGCCTGGGGATTGGAAACCTCAGAGCTCTACCTGATATGCTGCATTTCCTTCTTTCTCTGGATTTCAGTTCAACTTTACTTCTCTGAAAAAGCTTCTCTTGACCTCCCTAACTAGTTCAAATCCTTTTATTATGGGCCTCATCATACTGTAAACCAATCTTTTATTGCCCTTGTCACCATTGTAAATATTGCATTTCGATGAGTGATTAAATTTAAGTGTGACTATTTGATGACTGTTGTCCAATGAAGACAGAATATGCATCCATTTGCTTCCCACTGTATCCACAGAGTATAGCATAATTGGAACTCAACAAATCTTTACTAAATGAGTAAATGAATTATTTATTCCTCACAACCACCCTATAAAATATGTAGAATTATTTCCCCCGTTTCACAGACAGAAAAACTAAGGTATCAAGAGTTTAGGTAAATTGCTCTTGGTCATACAGATAGCAAGTAAAGAGCTGGATATCAATCAAGGCATTCTGATCCTGAGAAACATGATATTAATTATGCTCTATTGCTATTTACACATAACAAAACCCCAAGCCAGTCCTTGTCCATGTAGGAATAAATCTTTTATTAAAAACAATGCTATAGTATTCATTCAACAAATATTTATAAAGTGATTGTAAAGTGTCAGACTCTGTGCTAAGTATCAGAGTTACAGGGTAAACAGGACATAGGCTCTTAGCTCTTATTGGCACACTTATTCATTCCACTATTCATTTATTGAGCACCTACTATGTGCCATCTAGTATGCTCGGTAAGGAGGAGTCTAAAAAAGTTAATAAAGGCTTCAATAATACCAAAAATAATTTCATTTGGGATAAGTGTTTTAAAGGAAAAATTAAAGATGCCATGGAAATAAGCCATACAAAGACCTAAGCCTATCCTGGAATGTCAAGAGGGTTTTGTAAAGCAGTGACATTTAAGCCGAGACCTGAAGTACACATATGCATCAGCAAATCTGAAAGCAATGAAGAACATCACTAACAGTTAAAAGAGTTTGTGCATAAACAATTCAATCAAGAAAGGATAAACATTTTAAAATAATGTTTTCCAAGGGATGAAAGAACTAGGAGTTGCAAAATCGGGTAGAGAAGTGATAAACACAAAATCAAACATCTGTAAGTCATCAAACAATACTGTCCTCTATATCAGAGGCCAGCAAACTACAGCCTGCAAGACAAATTCAGCCTGCAGTCTCTTTTTATAAATCCTTGAGCTAAAAACAGTTTTTTTGTTTTTACATGGTTGTTAAAAATAAAAGAGAGAAGTAGGAGAGGTGAAGGGAGACAAGGAGAGAATTAAGAGAGACAATATATGGCCCACAAAGTCTAAAATATTTACTATCTAGTCTTCTACAGAAAGAGTTTGCCAAGTCATGCTCTATATCCTGTAATCGATTAAAACATAGTGAAGACTTACGTTATAAATTCATTAAACATGATTCTATCTGAACACTAAACATAGGTACTGAATATAAAGCACACATATCTTTTTCAAAATTGTATCTTTGTGGCTCAAAGATATCAAAGACACAACATTCCAAAGTACCAAATTTACAATCATCTACATAACACGAATACTTAATCTTAAAGGTACCATCAACACATATTCAAATAATATAAACACCTTGACAAAGACAGTTTAACAAGATGTATAAAAATTGGTATAGTTAAGAACATAGTGACCAGGCATGGTGGCTTACACATATAATCCTAGCACTCCGGGAGGCCAAGGCTGGTAGATTGCTTGAGCTCCAGAGTTCAATACCAGGCCAAGCAAGAGCAAGACCCCATCTCTACTAAAAATAGAAAAAATTTACCCAAGCAACTAAAAATAGAAAAAATTAGCCCGGCGTGGTAGCTCACACCTGTAGTCCTAGCTACTCAGGAGGCTAAAGCAGGAGGATCGCTTGAGCTCACGAGTTTGAGGTTGCTGTAAGCTAGGCTGATGCCATGGCACTCTAACCCAGGCAACAGAGTGAGACTCTGTCTCAAAAA
>CAUYRT010104684.1:0-15737 GCA_963574885.1 Lepilemur ruficaudatus | reverse complement strand
TTTAGTTGGCCAATTCATTTCTTTCTATTTATAGTAGAGACGGGGTCTCGCTCTTGCTCAGGCTGGTCTTGAACTCCTGACCTTGAGCGATCCACCCGCCTCAGCCTCCCAGAGTGCTAGGATTACAGGCGTGAGCCACCGCTCCCGGCCTCTATATATTTTTAGTTGTCTGACTAATTTCTTTCTATTTTTAGTAGAGACAGGGTCTCGCTCTTGCTCAGGCTGGTCTCGAACTCCTGACCTCGAGTGATCCTCCCCCCTCAGCCTCCCAGAATGCTAGGATTATAGGCGTGAGCCACCACACCTGGCCTTCATTCTTTCTTTCTCTCTAGTCTTTGGACTGAATTATCTCTATCTACTGATCTTCAAGTTTGTTAACTCTTCTGCCAGTTGAAATCTATTGTTGAGCCCCCCCAGAGATTTTTTTAGTTATTGTACTTTTCCACTCCAGAATTTCCATTTGGTTCTTTTTTATATTTATCTCTTTATTGATATTCTCTGATGTGACATTGTCATTATACATGCTTTTACTTCTTTAAACATGGCTTCCTTTAGTTCTTTGATTATATTTATAATGACTACTCTGAAGTCTTCGTTAAATGTAATATCTGGTTGCTCTCACAGTCAGTTTTTATTGCCTATATTTCCCCCCAGTTCATGGATCATAATTCCCTATTTCTTTGCATGTCTTGTATTTTTTTTAATTGGAAACTGGACATTGTAGATAATATATTGTAGTAATTTTTGTTACAAGTGTTCTCCCCTAACTCTATCCCCTTGGGCTTGTTTATAGTTATTTGTTTGTTTAGTTCTCGGATATCACTCTTAGGGGCACAGGCTTGGGTTTACCCACAGTCACCTTATGATTACACAGGTTTTGACAGGTCTCTTTCGCTGATTACTTTCAGCTGGTAAACTCTACTAACTGCCAGTTAATAGCTCTATTGCTCTATCTATGCTCTGGAGGCATAAATTGCTCCACAAACTATTTTATACAAATTTAACGCTCCTTTGAAGGTATAGTGCCTGATACCAGTATTTAAGTTTTTTTCCGATCCCACAAAGACTCTTTCAAGCTACCTCTTTCCCCAGTTCTCTCTGGCAAATTTGCCAGCCTGCAGTTTAGCTTATATCTCCAATGAATCTATCAATCTACTTTTAGTCTAATTCTGGTTCACATATTAACCCACAGTGCAGCCCTTCAAGTTTATCAAACCCCCTTCTTTCTGCCATTTTGGCCTTTACCTTTTGAATACTTAGCACTGCAAAGTTATCAAAAGGGATGTTCAGACTCTCACCTACCTCTTCAGGAACAGATAAACATAACTGGAGCAGGAGTGGTTCCAAATTTTGGGATCATTTTCTAGAGTTCCACTTTAGCATGCATCTTCACGACTACTTCTTCATTTACTTGTTAGCTTGTTGATGCTCATAATCAGATTTTTTTTTAATTAATAGAGACAGGGTTTTGCTCTGTTGCTTAGGCTTGAGTGCAGTGGCGTGATCAATCTTAGCTCACTACAGCCTCAAACTCCTGGGCTCAAGCAGCCTTCGTGCCTCAGCCTCCCAAATAGCTAGGACTACAAGTAGCTAGGTGTATGCCCCCACATCTGGCTAATTTTTAAATTTTTTGTACAGACAGGATCTTGCTATGTTGCCCAGGCTGGTATTGAACTCCTGGCCTCCAGTGACCCTCCCATCTCAGCTTCCCAAAGCACTGGGATTTCAGGCATGAGCCACTGTACCTAGCCAGAATCAGATGTTTCATATTTCTTGCAGAGTTGTAGTTGTCCTCAGTGAGAAAGTCATACAAATCACCTAGTGTCTTAGTCTGTTTGTCTTGCTACAATAGAATACCTGAGACTGGGTAATTTATAAAGAACAGAAATGCACTGGCTTGCAGTTCTGGAGGCTGGGAAGTCCAAGAGCATGGCATTGGCATTTGGTGACGGCCTTCTTATTATGTCATCCTTCATGTAATGCAGAAGGGAAAAAGAGGTTGAGAGAGAAAGCAAGAGATTGAACTTGTAGCCTCAAACCCTTTTATAATTGGCATTAATCAATTCATGAGGGGGGGAGCCCTTGTGAAAGTTGCAGATACCAGGATAAAATCACTTTTGTCAGACTCAAAGTAAGGCTCATGCTTACTTGTCTGAAATAAGAACTTTTTCCAAGGACTTTCTAAAAACCCTTTCATGTGCTTCACACATTTCCTGTTTTGATAAAATTTACCAGTAGACATTCTTTAGGACTGCAATAATTCAGGTAAGATGTTCTTGAAAGAACATTTGCCCAGTAATAGCATCTCCACAAATGAACTGACAACAACTTTGGCTTTGAACCTCTGGAATCAATGAACTCTGTTTCTAAGCAGCGTATGTAAATCTCTCTCTCTCTCTCTTTTTTTTTTTTTTTGCTAATAAAAGCTCCCCATACCCTTCCCTCACCAAATACACTGGTGGTTTGCTATTTAATGCATTTCATATTATAATCCTTATTTCTATTTCTGAGTAACCCAACTCTAGTGTCTTTTTTTAGGTTGACACTTCATGACCTAAATACCTCTCCAACACTGTTGCATTGGGAATTAAGTTTCCAACACATCAACTTTGGGGGCACATTCAAACTGTCGCACCTTGTCTGCCACTATTAGAATCAGATATCTTCACTCTGTTTTTTAAACTAAGGATAAAATCTCTTACATAATGCTACACCTCTTCCTACAACCCTCTCATTTATCAAATATTGAGTTTCCAGAGTTATTCTCTTATGTTTATTTTATGAAAGTGAAGAAAAGCTTATTTTATGGCAAATGTTACTCTGCTTTCTTGAAATGATTAAGAAAAAAGTGATTTCTCAGATGACCTCCTTGTTAAATTCAAATGCAAAATATTTCCAGTTTAGTGTACAGAAGAGCTCTAGAAGGATATTGTCCAGAAAGGAAAAGAAAACCTTTTACCTCTAGGTTTCTCCTTTGGGAATTTCTCACATAGTTTCAGGCTCTACCTATCTCAGCTCCTTCAGAGATAGCTCCTTCATTTAAAAACTTCCACCTAAATGTAGGAAAAACCCTCAATCTCCTGCAAGATATGCTTATTGCATATAAGTACACACACACACACACACACACACATTCTTAAAAATGTTTGAGCTCACACAAGTACTAATAATGGCAACCAAATGCCACAGGGTCTTTATTGTCATCCCTCATTCCATATATGTATTTCTCTCCTTCCTCAGGGTGAGCCCGGCTTCTCAGTGGGATTACTTAACTATAAATTTTACCTATCTGCTAGAGTTATTTAGCAGGATTGAGCCTCAGTTGCCCATAGCTGTAATCTGCTTGATAACAGTAACTTTATTGGTTTTCTCTTTTCCATTTCCTATATTACTTCTCCATTTCTCTATGGGTGCTTCCGGTACTCACTTCCCAAGTAAACTACTTGTACTCAAATCCTTATGGTAGGATATGCTTCCGAGGAAACTCAGTGTAAGTCACACTCCCACTCACCTACCACTGATCCCAAGAATCAAGAAATGGTTTTATAAAAACTACCAATATACAGGTTTAAGGCATAATATTATAATAATAATATAGTAAGCTATATGTATATACTCTATGTACTTTCTATTTGTAGAAAGTTATAGTACAAATTCAGTAAGAAAAATTTTACTTTCTCATACATTTTAACACTCAATTATTTTTAACATAAAATAGAACTTTACTATTAATAATAGTTTTATTTAATACTTATGACTTATATTATAGGGTATACAGCTAAAGGAAGACAGAAAAAAGAGAAGAAATCAAGGAAAGAAGAGGGAAGGAAATAGGAAGAGAGAAAAAATCTATAGAGTGAATGTTCTGTCTTTAAATGGCCTTTGTGAATCACAAACATTAGCAATGTGTCATTTGGTCCACAGATTCATGTCTCCAAGGATCAAATGTAGGAATAAATGAACACTGAAGCTCTGATTTTGATCTCAGACAGAAAGGAGGTAATATTACTTCATCAAATGAGCTATTTGTGAAAAAAAATTGACTTAAAAAAAACTTATTTTTTGCCTGTCATTTTTTTGTTCAATTTGAGGATAGATAGAAATAAAAACAGCAGTATTCTCTGTTGAGTACCAGTTTAATAAGAACAGTTCTTCACATAATATAACAAAACATCTCAACCTTTTAAAGAATAAAGAAAATGTAAGTCTTCTCTTGAAATATACTGCTGAGATGAAATGCAAATGTAATAGTGAAGTCTGTAAACCTAGTTTACAAACTATGTGTTTAAAAATCAATTAGGGGCCAGGCACGGTGGCTCACTCTGGGAGGCCGAGGCAGGCAGATGGCTCAAGGTCAGGAGTTTGAAACCGGCCTGAGCAAGAGCGAGACCCTGTCTCTACTAAAAATAGAAAGAAATTAATTGGCCAACTAAAAATATATAGAAAATGTTAGCTGGGCGTGGTGGCACACGCCTGTAGTCCCAGCTACTTGGGAGGCTGAGGCAGGAGGATCACTTGAGCCCAGGAGTTTGAGGTTGCTGTGAGCAAGGCTGATGCCACGGCACTCTAGCCCAGGCAACAGAGTGAGACTCTGTCTTAAAAATAATAATAATAATAAAAATAAAAATAAATTAGGGTTTAAAAATTAGAAAATTAAAAAATAATTTGGGGCAGGTATTCACAATAGGACTCCTTGGTCAACTTCATTTTACAAACAAAAATGACATCATAAATTATTGAGAGAGAGCCAAGCCTCTTAGGGTAGTAATGCTCTTTAATCTCTTGTATTTGTTTATACAGAAATTTTCTTCATAAAGAGCCATTTTGGAGAAGAACAGTGAGCACAGTTATTTATGAAGCTGTCTTTTAATTCAAACAATGAGATTTAAAAAAAATTCTTCTAACGTCCCTTTTGCTATGTGATCAGACGATGAGTTTAATTAAAAAGGTTGAAAATTGGGTAATTCCTTTGTCAGTCTCTGATGTACTCTTTCCTTCTCACTTAGAGACATCTTCCTCTTCAAGTCCCTAGCTGTGTCTGGTTTTTATGAATGGATCCTTCACCTGGAACCATTTACCCGTTTGACTATCACTTGCCATTTGAACTGAACTCCCAAATACGTGATGTGAAACAATCCTGAATTTGCTGTAGCTCCAACTCCTACCTGGGTTCTGAGGTAAAAAGACTTGGATTCAAGTCTTGGGTCTGTCACTATTTTTGGTGAATGATTAAAGGCCAGATGGATTATCCAATAAATGACCCTAGAAGTTCTCTCTAGGTTGTTTGGATGAACTAGCTGGGGCTAGGAACTCTGCTCCCCTTGCCAGTGAAAGGGGCTGTGTCTGAAACAACTTCTCATGGAAACAGCCGTCCCATTTCTCCTCAACGGAAAGAGCTGTGCCCCAAACCAATTTCCCACAAGAGTTGACAAGGGGTGTTGCCAGACAACTGACACCGAAACTCAGACCATTTAGTGCCCCAGACCAGACTGTATGTCTCTTGTTTGTAAGTCCACTCTCACCTTGTCCTATAAAAGAAAGAGGGACAAGGGTGGATCCCTCTCTTGAAACATAGCCCTATTATGCATCCAGCTGCACCCTGGCCTTACCTCGCTCACCTCTTTGCAAGATGCCCAGAGAATGGGGAATCCTTTTGTCTGTGACATGCACCAGGTGATAATGCAGATGTTGGCAAGAGCCATTGGTTTGTGGTATGATATTTTGCTTTTTTGATCCTTAGTTTCTGCATCTGTGAAAAAGGAAATCACAATACAGTCATCTCTCATAGTGGGGAAAGACTGGTTCCAGAACTCCTACAGATACCAAAACCTGTGGATGTTCAAGTCTCTCATATAAAATGGCACAGTATTTGCATGTATCCTAGGTACATTCTCCTGTATACCTTAAATCATCTCTAGATTACTTATAATACCTAATACAATGATAATGCTACCCAAATAATTGTTATTCTGTATTTTTAAAAATTTATATTATTTTTTATGGGGTTTATTCCTGAATATTTTTTATCACGATTTGTTGAATCTGCTGATGTGGAATCCACGAATAAGGAGGGCCAAGCATGCTTACTTACCTCACAGGATGGTTTTGAAAGTTAAATTTATCCATTCATTCAGCTCATGTGTGAAGCACTATTAAGTTATCTCTTATGTAAACGTTTGTTGCACAGATTAAAATAAAATGCCTTTGAGAGAGTTGTGGTATCATGAAAAGGGATGGATGTTTGAATCACAGATTTGACTTTACATTCCAACTTTGTTGTTTTGAGCACCTGGGACCTTTAGTAAGATGTGAATATTAAATGAGATGATGTCTATAAAAGGATTGGGTATATACTTGTACATGCTCAATAAATTGTTAATGTGCCTTCCTGCTCCCCTGCCTCCCCTCCTCCTTCCTTCCTTCCACCTTCCTTGCACTCATGTTGGCTTGCTTGTTTCTCATCCCATTCTGACTTCTCCTTCCATGTTCCATCTATCTGGACTCTTTTCCCTCCAAATCTTCCCCAAACTAATATGACAAGCTTTTCCAGTTTTTCCAAAGTCCACAAATTCCTAATAAGCAGCAGGGAATACAAGATTGAATCCTCAGTGGATGTGGGCATGGGACGAGGTGCACTTTCTGGAGAGCCCCTTGACCTACTCTACATGGAGAGGTTGGGCAACGAACATCCATCCTTGTGATAGTTATTTCAAACTCGTCAGAAAGTGCAGTTAATGCTCACATCAGTAGCCATCAGAGTTGCATTTTCATGCAAATCTGGGCTGCTCTTTGCTTCACTCTTCTGGTGAGTTTCTTTTTTTTAGATTTCTTCAGAGAGCAGCTGTAATTGGGAGGGATGTAGTAAACAAGTCAGTAATTCTAGGGTAGCACCCAAATTTCTACCACCCTCCCAACTCTCTTTCTTAGCATCTGAGATGGTGCCATTTCACACAATGGACTTGCTGACATCAATGGAGCCAGAATAACTAGGTAAAATTGAGACTCAGAATTAGACATTACGCTAAGGTACTAGGTAAGTAGAACCCAGCTGAGATGATGAGCTCTGTTGGGCTAGTGGAGGGGCTCTCTTTCTAAGGGTCTAACTCAAATGACTTCAAGTTCCAGGTAGACAAGCAAATTAATAAATAGGCAGATATGATATGGTAGGGAGTGCTGGAGATCGTGGCAAACTGGGAAACATATGTCTGGCCCAAAGACATTCAAATTTATATATCTCAAAGATTGAGTATGTCAAACTAAATATGTTAGTAGCAAATTTGTCCTATGGCCATTAGTTTTTAACTTCCCAGAGACAGAACTTGGTCTCTAGGGAATACAACAACAGGTAATAGTGGTAAGCCAGAAAAATGGTCAGTATCAGGAAGATTCAACCAGGTGTAACAGGAGGACCTGAGAGTACATGCAGTAGGAAGCAAGTAAATGTTATGGCATGCAGTAGGAAGCAAGTAAACTAGCAGTTAACAGGGTCCCAGTTTCATGGATGAGAGTGGCAGGGGCAGGGCTCAGTGAAGGGCTCCAAGTCCTCTGTGGTAGCAGAGGGAACAAGACAGAATTTTCAGCCAGGAAGGCCTAGGTTATGAGTCTGGTAATCATGGGAGATCAGAACAAGGATGCAACAAATGACAAGACCAGATACCACTTTTTACTGCATCACTTGCATGTTGAACTAGTGATCCTTAAATCCCTTAAAGATATTTTTTATTACTTCTTAAAAACTGATTTTTTAATTGCTTATTATAGAAAATTTAGAAAATGCAGAAAAGCTCAATAAAAAAGAAACTTTTGGACTGTCCTACCTGACAGAAGGCAAGACTGTTTCTAAAGCTTGGGGCCAGGTAGGGAATCAAGAGCTTCTATCTAGGGAAGAGGACTCTGGGGCACGGGGGCAGGACACTGGGGTAGGAGCTAGAAATGGGCTGGCCAGGCTATATGAATAATCTATAGCAGAACTGATTTCAGACTATATCAGATTTTTTATTACTATCATGATTTTTGGTTTGAAAATATTGTAGTTAGGAAACAGAATATAAAACCTAACTTCTAGTTAGATCTTCAGTATTATAATATAGCTTAAATTTTTTAGGAGTTATAGAACTATCCAGATGTCAAATATTCATATCTTACTGTATTGCATGTCCTGAATTCCTCTTTGGGGGGTGATAGACTATTTTGGATTATGTATACTATTGATCTTCTACATCATGGATTATATTGTCTTAGAGTAATTACTATCTGGGTGAATATATGTGTAGAAGAGTATGAATCTTTTCAATCTTCAACCACAGGCCTGTTTTATGAGACAGCAAAATTAATAAATTTTGATTAATAAATTGCAGTCCACCATATATGTTTTTAGTATAGAGTGACTTTCTAGGGGCAAGTAATAAGTCACTTGAGACTATGACTATGTGCCTTGGGCAAAAACTAATTGCTGTCAGCTGATATGTTACCATATTGAATTCTAATTCTGAAGCTTGCCTTCAAAAATTATTATTTGAATGCAAGAATGAACAATTATTTATTTTTTATGTTTTTCTTCCCCACCCCCTGAACAATTTTTTTTTACAAAGAAAAGATTTTAGAAGAGAAACATGATACTAGAGAAGAAACATTTCAACTTGCTATTCTCTGGGCTATTCTTAAACTGCATTCATACCTCTTCTAAAAGAAAGAAAACAAATAATGCATCATATGCTCATATAGTAGCATTTTCAATGAATAGGGGCTTTGTGTATAACATGTCTCCAAAATGCAACATCTAAGATTTCCCATGTGTGACTGCCACAGTAAGTCTACTCACGCGTTCCAACATCTGATATTCTAACGCTATTTGTATATTTAGTTTATCTTTAAACTTCCTCTTTTTTTTTTCTTTTTTGGTAATTGCCACATCTGCTTCAGCAATTTTGTGACTTTTTTAGAACTTCCTTCTGCAAAAGGTTTTAAAAACGTGTATGCTGCTTGTATAATATAACCATTATCTCTTTGGAAACTTGAAAAAAAGTAATAAGCAGTGAGAAGTTGAATTATAAGCAGAATTTATGCCAGGCATATTTCCCCCATAGGTTTTAGCTTGGTATTTATATAGTTACTGCTAGAAGAAACAATGGTAAATATCTCTAGCTGAATCATCAGTCAATGTTTAATGGATTTGTTAAGAAACAGCAACTCAGGAAATTTCTAATCTTAGCTCTTTCTGATGTAATTTCATGATGTCAAGCCACTCTGTTACCTTGATTTTATACTTTATAAAATTGGGGAAACTTTTAATAAATAACCACTTAGTTAATATGCTGAAATAAAAATAAAAGAAAATATGAAACCACACAAGCTGGAAAAAAAATAACCACTTAGTGTGAGAAGAAAGAGTCTTTAAGGTATCACAGAAAGAAAAACAGGCCAGGAGTTAGAATATCTGGCTTCTAAGCATAGTCTTTTTTTTTTTTTTTTTTTTGAGACAGAGTCTGCTGCCCGGGATAGAGTGCAGAAGCACCATCACAACTCACTGCAACCTCAAACTCCTGGGCTCAAGTGATCCTCCTGCCTCAGCCTCCTGAGTAGGTGGGACAACAGGCACGCATCACCAAGCCCAGCTAATTTTTTCTATTTTTGGTAGAGACAAGGTCTTGCTCTTGCTCAGACTGGTCTCACACTCTGACCTCAAGTAATCCTCCCACCTCAGCCTCCCAGACTAAGCATAGTCTTATGACTTAAAATAGCCAAGTTAATTCACACAAGCCACTTCATTTTTCAGAGGCTGTCATTTTTCCTCATTTGTCAAATACAAATGATAATATATATCTTATTTACCTTGTAAGGCTATAGGGAAGAACAAAATTTAATATGGTTGGTAAAAGGAGTTTATAAATTCCAAAGTGCTATATAAATATAGTTATAATTTCAGCAATAACAGTAGGAGTTTGCTATGGGACCACCTGCTATAGCATGGAATTCAATATAATGCTGCTGTATTTCAGACTGTTCAAAGGATATGTCAGTGGCAAGGCTATATCATGTTCATCTTTGCAGGAATTTCTAGGCTGGTATTATGATGAAATTCAAAGGATGTTTATTTTAGAATTCTGATTCCATTTCTATTATATCATAAATATGCTATTTCAATGATTTAACTTTATTTTGATAATTATCAGATTTTTCCTTATTCCTTTCACCATTAATTCCCACTTCCACAAACAATGAACTAAAACCAGATGTTAACAGAAGAACCAGTTACAGATCTCTTAGAAGTCTACAATACAATCAGAGGGATTTGAAAAGTTTTCATGGAGCTATTCTAGCTATAGTAAAAGCTATATATAGAACAGTGATGGCTCATTTTATTTGCTGCCCCTTCTGAAATCAGGCAAACACCAAGTATTTCTAGAGTACAGTTGAATTACTATTTATTTTTAAATCAAAATCATGTTTAATAATATCAAGCATTGATTTAAAATCTGTTTTTTCTTTTTCTTTTTTCTTTTGCATGGCAAGCCTGAAATGAAGTTTATTGAGGAAAGACAAGACAGGTTTACAGTGCAAGAGCAAAATACAGGCTTATAGAGCAAGGACAAGATATGTTTGCCACAGACGACGAATGGACCCCCAGTTGTAACAAAAGGGCCTAAAATTTATTTTTCATCCCTGACCTTTTCCTAATATTCCAAACTCTTATATCAACTGCACACTTGATATCTCCACTTAATTTCAACATTGGTACTTCAAATATAGCATGAACAAACAGAAATTTTGGTCATCTATTTTGCCACCTCTCTCCCCAACTTTGAATACCCCAGTATTGTCTTTCTCATTTGACAGTGCCATTATCACTCAGGTACTCTAGCCAAAAATCTGAGTTTCCCGTGATTCTTTTTTTCATTTAGCCTACATATTTAAATCACCAGCCAATCTTTTGACTTTATGCCTAAAACATACATTTAATCTGTGCATTTCTTTCCATCTCACTGTTATCACCTTAGTACAAAGCAATATCTGTCTCATTCTCTCTTCACACACACACACACACACACACACTTTTTTTATACTCACCACAATACTAAGGAGGACATATATCTTTTTTTAGCCATTTAAGTGCCAGACACAATACTTCATTGTCCTTAAACACTTCATTGTTTAATTCCCAAATACAAGGACATTCTTTTATACAACCATAATTTTAAAATAAGGAAATTAACATTGATATGATACTGATATTTAATCTACAGATTTTGTTCAGATTTCTCCAATTGTCTAAATAAAAGATATTCACTTTCAGCTATGCTAAATCTACAGGACAAGCATAAGTACCTACCATGGAAAGATTGGTTCGTAGGTAGCACTACTATAGTCTCACTTCTCCTAATTATTTATATGGTACATTTATGAAAATACATAAAAGGAAGTGGGGACTTGGCTCTATCTAGCACTGCATTGCTGTTAAATCTTTCATTAGTAACTTAAAATGTCTGCTCCTTAGTTTTCTTAGCTATAAGGTTGTAGAAGATTATCTCTAATGAGCCCAGTGATTCTAGAATTTCATAGTTATATGAGGATGGTTTGTTCTCCCATATTTCAGTCTTAGGCTGAATTTCTAGCACCATTCGAAGACTCCTTGTTAATAGCTGGGTTCAGTACATAAAGGGTGGGGTGATGAAAGTTCTTGACCTCAAGGCCCTTGCAGGCTACCATAGGAGCTCATATACAGGGTTATTGCTTTGAAGGAAGCAGATGAGCAAAACTGAACCTTTCTCTGCTCAATCATTCCATGCTAGGTACTTAGTATATCTATATACTAGATATATAACTTGAACTTGAATAATTACTAATAATTATTTTACAACATTTTCCCTCAAGGGCATTTACAGATTGAAGAACAATAGGTAAACTGCCAGGATGCTTTTAAATTAGGTGATACTTACCTCTATACTTCAATCCATAATTCAAAAGGAGAAATAGCATCAGGGCTTTTGACTTTTAGTTATTGGCTCAAATGCAGAGATGCCAACATATGACGTGTTAGACCAAAATGCTTCTTGGGGTTGAAAGCTTTTAGGAGAGGATGTTCCTCAAGGAATTTCAAAGGTAAGATTTTTATCCCCTTAGGTTATTTAACATATGGAACAATATCTATAGCCTACACCACTGGTGTTAGCTTTGGAATCTCTGCTGAGGGGTAGTGGGGTTCGCCTATTCTTCATCATCTCTTTGTGGAGCCTCTCCATCCATCGTCGTTGAAGTTTGCTTTTCTCCCACTCTCTCCTCACTTCCCACCCTTATTGACAAGTGTTTTATTTAGCATTACAAATAATTATTTTATTGGGTACTATCCCATTCTCTTTATGTTGAACATTTTCAGGTAATAGTCTTCCATCATCTCTCTAGGTAATTGCAAAAGTAAGTTTATTTAACATATTTCTACATCAGCAGGACAGGGAGGAAAGAAGGGAAGGACGAGATGGTTCTTCCTACTGGTACTAAAAATTCTCTGGGGTGATATCTATACAATCAAGGGTGATATTACAAATATTTAATAATTAGTGCCACATTGGACTCAACCAATCAGAATAGATGCAAATAGCAGGGCTGGATCAGGGTTCTAGAGGCGTTCTGCCATGCTAAGCTTACCTTTTTGGTTGCTGGATCAAGACAAGGGAAATAGGGCTTCAGGCAGGAGATATTATAAATCAGCATTTTAATAATGGTTATCATATCTATGCACATTGGCTGATTATTAGATGTGTACTCAATGGCCCCATGATATAACCCCTCCAAATCTTTCCTTTCCCCATATCAGTAACCACTTCCAAGTCAAAGGCAAGTGACTGTTTCTGCTCTTCTTTATAGGTGGGAAGGTAGTAGTGGATTTTATTAGGTGTTTAAAAATTTTGTTTATGTTGGTTTTGGCATACAAATGTTTTATAGTTTTATGTAATCAAATAAATGTTTTTCCTTTGTCTTTGATGCATTGCTTTTATGCTGATAAAGACCTTCCCTGTAAAATATCAGCCAAATATTAAGGCATATTTTCTGAATTTACTAAAGATGGTATCACTTTAAAATTCAATTTTTTATTTGTTACCTGTTTTAGTTTTTAATATCATGTACAGTTCTAATGCTTTTTTTTTTTTAAACAGAGATGGAGTCTGGCTCTGTTGTCCAGGCTGGAGTGTGGTGGTTCAATCCTAGCTCACTGCAGCCTCAAACTTCTGGGCTCAAGTGATCCTCCCACCTTAGCCTCCTGAGTAGCTGGGACTACAGGTGTGCACCACCATTCTGACCTGCTTTTTATCCACAGATTAAGTGTTCCCAACATTATACTTTGAATAATATGTGATTTTTTCCACTGATTGCTATTATATTCTTTAACATGTTTTAGGTTCTTCTATATATTGTAATAAATTCTTTTCAAGAGTTATCAATTCTATTCCATTGGTTAGTCTTAATTATCATAGCTTCACATACATTATTATATATTAATAGAAAGAGAATAAAATGCCCTCTGGAATTGTGCAGCATGGCAGCCTTGCCTAGAAATTGACAGTGTTAAATATTACCTAAGTCCTGTACTCCTGGAAAAGAGCAAAGGTTAAGAAATCTCCCACCCATTTGTGTTTCAGAAAGGGCTTGCTGCAAAAAAGCACCCTTTCCCATATAATTTAGATAAGACTCATGTATGCCTCCTGTATTTACCTGTGTATGACAAGGCCAGACACAGACCCCAAATTCCCTTTCTTTGCCTCATATCCAATAAACTGAGTTGGTTTGTACCACTGATCAATGGGAACAAAATGCTTGTTAATCAAACTTTGTTTAAGATTCTGTCCATCCTGCAGTCCCCTGAACCTTGGCCCATCCTCAGCCTGAGCCAGCATATAACGCCTCTTCAACAGCAGCTCCAGAAAATGGGCTGGTCTCAGGGTGATACATTCTCCAGTGCCACTTTCTTATTCCATTTCCCCAAACCCAGTTCTTTCTAGCCATATTTACTCCTCCATATAAAAGAAAAACTCTTCTTACTTAACCCTTGAGAAGCATAGATATTATGGTCAGAGAATTCTCACTATTGCAGTAACTTCCCTTCCCCTATTGCAGGAGGCCCTTTCCCTCCTTGCAATATTCTTCCTTACTAAGTCTAGATTTGTTTTGTATTCGACAGGACCCACTCATTACCTTTTATTATCAAATTTTTCTTTGCTATTCTCATATAAGAAAAAATTATTTTGCCATATCTGGCCCCAACCTGATTTAGGTTTTTAAAAAACTTTATTGAGGTAAAATTTACACACACATATTGCATCCATTTGCAGGGTAAAATGATGAGATTTGACAGATGTATAATCCCTAAGCAACTTTTACTACAGTCAATACGTAGAACATCTCTATCACTTGTGAATGTTTCCTTGAGCCACTTTGCATATAACCCCCCTTCTGCCCTTGGCCCCATGCAACCATTGATCTGTTCTCTGTCAGCATATATTAGTTTGCATTTTCTAGAATTTTATGTGTGGAATCCCATGGTGTGTCTGGCTTCTTTCACTCAGCATTAATGACTTTGAGATTCAACTACATTGTCCCATGTATTAGTTCACTTTTTTTGTTGTTGCTGTATATTATTTCATTAGTATGGATATACCACATTTGTTTATCATTTGATCTACTGATGAATGTTTGTGTTTTTTTCTCCAGTTCTGAGATTGCTATGGACAGAATGTTTGTGTCTCCCCAAAACTCATATGTTGAAAACTAATCCCCAATATGATGGTATTTGGAGGTGAGGCCTTTGGGAGATGATTAGATCATGAAGGTGGAACCCTCATGAATAGGAATAATGTCCTTATAAAAAAAGGCCTCACAGAGTTCCTCTGCCCTTCTGCCATGTGAAGTAACAAAGAGAAGACAGCCCAGCCAGGAAGTGGGCCTTACCAGTAACTGAACCTGCCTGTGTAGGTTGGACTTCCCAGCCTCCAGAACTGTGAGAAATACATTTCTGTTGCTTATAAGCCATCCAGTCTATGATATTTTTGTTATAGTAGCCCACACTAAGATAGGAATATTGTGAAGAAAATTACTATGAACATTCAAATGCCATATATATATATGTATATATATATAAAATTTCTTTTCTTTTTTTTTAAGGAAATTGAGTTTTTTTCCTCCTCAATAGTAGTATCTCTTATTGTAGTGTGTGCTTGTAGGAATCAGTAATGTAATGTCCGTGACTGATCCTGGTTATAGAAATAGAAAAATTACAAGTATAGTTTTTGGCTAGTAAATTCAGTTGGTCCTCTGTATCCCTGGTTCCGCATCCATGGATCTAACCAACCACAGGTCAAAAAACATCTGAAAAATAAAAAGGATGGTTGTGTCTGTATTGAACACGTACAGACTTTTTTCCTTATCATTATTTCCCAAACAATACAGTATAAGAACTATTTATATAACATTTACATTGTATTTACTATTCTAAGTAATCTAGGAATGATTAAATTATATGGGAGGATGTGCCTAGGTTATATGTAAATACTATGCCATTTTATTTTTAATTTTATTTTTTCTTTTGAGACACAGTCTCACTCTGTTGCCTGGGCTAGAGTGAGTGCCGGGGCGTCAGCCTAGCGCACAGCAACCTCAAACTCCTGGGGCTCAAGCGATCCTCCTGCCTCAGCCTCCCGAGTAGCTGGGACTACAGGCATGCGCCACCATGCCCGGCTAATTTTTTC
>CAUYRT010104679.1:0-19844 GCA_963574885.1 Lepilemur ruficaudatus | reverse complement strand
AGCTGGAACCCATTCTACTAAGTGAACTATCCCAAGAATGGAAAAATAAGCACCACATGTACTCACCATCAAATTTATTTTAACTGGTCAATACCTAAGTTCACATATAGGAATAACATTCTTTGGGCATCGGGCAGATGGGAGTGGGGAGGAGGGGATGGGTATATAGTTTCATAATGAGTGCAATGAGCACCGTCTGGTGGATGGACATGATTGAAGATCAGACTTGGGGGTAAAGCGGGGACAGATGCAATATACGTAACCTAAATATTTGTACCTTCGTAATATGCTGAAATGAAAAAAAAATTACTATACACAATGATCTGCTGGCCCTCATTGCTGGCTTCTTGCTTGAGCACCTGTGGCATAATCTGTTTTGCAGAACTGGCATAGCCTGTTTTGTATAACCTGTTTTGCAGAACTGGTCCATTCTAAAAGTAATAAAAATAAAAACATCATTCATGCAATTTACCTGTTCTAAGTTTACCTGGAGTTTATACTGCCCAGTCTATCTACTGCTTTCACAACTGTGTTTTCTCAGGAGCTGCTTTTTGTTACATATTCATATTTTATAGTTGGTTTTTTTTAAGTGAGAAACATTCATGTAGGAATTGATTTAATTATAACTAAAATCAGAAGTTTCTGCTTCTTTTATCATTTTTGAATTCTCACATTAGCCTTTCTAGTGTACCCAGATCTCTTTAAATATAGTCACCAAAATTGAACAACACAACTTTTGATGGATCTAATTACTTGCAAAGTAGAACAAACTGATTTATACATTCATTGATATATTCACTTTTTCATGTGATTGCGAGTGGATCCCATTGCTTGTATATAAAACTAAATACATTGATTAGTACGTAATGATTACCTAAAGCATAGGAGTTTTCTCTCTGTATTTTACCCTCTTATTGGATATCAGTTAAGCTAAGAATTACATTTATACTCTCTTTATGTATATTCCACTCAATTTTTTTTACTTCATTTTTGACATAATATCTTTTTAACACTAATTTTCCAGATTGGTACAAATGAAGAGAACTGTTGAAAAATTACATTTGTTTTATATTAGTTTGAACAAGTAAAATGAATATGGGTTGCTTATGAAAATGAATATAACATTTTACAACCAATTGATTGTTTTAAATCGTTCTATTTCCCCATACCCAAGAAATATCCAAAATTTGGGACTAGAGGGATACAGAGTTATGTTCTATCATAACAAAATTATTTGTCATCCAAGTTACTTCTAAAGTTATTTAAATCTATTTAATCATTTTCATGACTGGTTGATTTTACACTGACAAAAATTACAAATTGTGATAGTCCAAACTATGATGAATATAAATTAAATATCAGCTGAAGCATCAATAATAAGACATATAATTCTCAAGCACAACCATGTATAATTGTTTCTATAGTAATTGTAACAGTAATTATGAAATAGGGAGACTATATGTGACAAATTTAGAATTAGCCAAGTGATTTAACCCATTTCTATTTTTTTCTTTATTGATGTATACTTTACATATCATGCCTTTACTCCATTTTAAGTGTACAATTAAATGATTTTCAGTGAATTTACCAAGATGTACAGTTAATCACATAAATCTGTTTTAGAGGAATTCCTTTCCCCTATTGAGACCCCTAATTCTGCTCCCCAACATATTTATCTTTAAAGTGCTGTTGACTTATTCCAACTAGCAAAGTCAAAATTGTAGTAACATTTTAATAACTTTCTAATCAGATTTATTCAATATTGTTAGATATAAATAAACTAAGTCAGTATTTTGTTATTTAACTGTACTCTTAACCTATATTATTTTCTCACTATAAAGTATTCTAGGGCATATCTAAGCAATAAGGAAGGTTACACAAATAGAGTGTAGGTCACTGCAATATCAGATATTTAGTGTTAGTAGAATTGTCAAATAGGTGTTTTCTAAGCTGAGAAAAGATAATTATAGGATCTCTTTTTAGTAAGCTTATGCAAAAAAAAAAAAAAGACTTTCTACATTAATCATAATAGGAACAATTAGCAAGTATGCTTTAATCCTCCACGACCTTGCCTGCGAGGGACAATGTCCTGCCAAACATTATCCAGTCTCCTTACTTAGCAAAAGTTGTGAAATAATGTCTCTCGTGGCTGTGATGATAAATCTACAAGACCAACCTCATCTATTTCTGTGGCAGGAATTACCAGATGTATAAGCCAAATAGATTATCTTTCAAATTTAAAGGCAAATAATGATATAATTATCAGTTCACTGGAGAAAAGAGTAAAATTTGACATTGATGAAGAGAAATATCTCCATTAGGCAAACAGATTTGATCTTTTTTTGACTTTCTATTTTTCTTTATTATCTGGAGATATATATATATATATATATAGTGTATGGGTGTATATATACATACACACAAACATATATCCACATATATATGCATTCATACATATATATATCAGCAATACTTTAACTAATATGATCAGACAGTAAGATTCATAAAATGAAGACTATAATCCATTCTAATCTTTTAATAGAACACCTCACTGACTTAGCTGTGCAAAAATATACTGTCCCCAATTCAGTTTTTGTTCATAGCTAGTTTACTAAAATTTATTTTTGTTAAATATATTTTTATAACCTAAAGTGTGTTCAATATTGATGTTATTTATAAGAATGAACACTATAAATAGAAATATAAATGTATTCAGGAAAAGTTGTCACTGAATGCTGTTACTTCTTTTTATTCCTTTGAAATATTCTTCTGAAATACTCGTGGTGTTGAACTAGACAACAGAAGCCTTTCTGAAACTGTTGAAGCCCTGTAAATGAGATAACATTTCAAAAAAAAAAAAAAAAAAGATTTAAAAAAAGGTGGTACAATATAGGCCAAATTCTTTTCTTTTACTCTCAGCACAACTCTGTCAGATACCTACTATCATGACTATGTTTAGGTACAATAACAAAAGCACAGCAGCATTAAGAAATAGTTTATAAGATAACTAATAATTAGTGCAATTTAAAAACTGAACAATGTTTATCTGATTGCAAAACCTGAGGTCTATACCTGAAAATAGTGGTTAAATTTGATTTTTTTCTTTTAAAAATATATTTTGAGCTGCAAGAAATTTTAAGAGGTTCTCCCTTTGTTTATTCCTTTGGGTGTTAGAGTATCTACCAACAAATGAAAATTTGCTCATTGTATCTATTCTAGCCTGTTTTGTTGTTTTACTTTGCATTTTCTTAAGAATTTTCTAAAGGGAGTGAGAGCACCGTCACAACCCAGTATTCTCAGTATTATTCACATCTACATCCATTACCAAACTAAGTAATTTTAGTAATATAATATATAAAATGATAACAAGATCAACATTAAAGGCAAAATGTCAGCCACATTTTGTTGAATGTTATATAATTTGGGGTGGCTAAATATCTCATTTAAGTCTGTCATTTTATTTTTATCATTCTAATGTTTTTTCCTTTTAGTTTTCTTGATTTTTTATTTATTTTATTTATTTTTTTTTATTGGGGGAAAAACTACAAAGCATTTACAGTACAATGTTTACAGTCTCAATTTGTAGTGAGCTGATTTCCCAAAATATATTACCACTAAAGTTGACTTATCTTGTTACATTCAAAAATCTAAGAATAAAGTTTTCTTGATTTTTTTAAAAGTTATGGTGACTCCATTGATTTTCATAATGACAAATTCCATTTAAGAAGTTCATCTTAAATATGCAGCAGTGTTTTTCTTTAACCTAAAAATATAGTGATAATTATGACAAATGCCTTTTATATTTGTTTCTTGATTCATCTATTTCTTCTACAAAATTTTGTTAATTTTACTCTGTTTTCAAAATAATATGCGTACTTTCCTTTGGTATTGATATATTAGCATAAAATTGTTATTACCCTTTTACATAAATACAGTTAACATTTTTATTGAAGAACAACTGGCAATTTGTGGGTAATACTTTTCATTACTTAAGAATGCTTTTAATGGATCATTCTTATGATTTGTATCTAAAAAATAGTTTCTTGACCCAGGGCCTCAGTGATAATCACTTTTGTTTTCTTCTGGAAATGTTACTGGATTTTACATTTAGTTTAATATGCTTTGTGTTAATTTTTATACAACATTTTGAAGTGCATATCAAAGCTTACTTTTAAAAATGTAAACATCCAATTTTCTAGCACCTTTTATTGATCTGCATATTTTTAATGAAATTTAAATTTTCATCTACTCATTGTAACTAAAAAATTACAAAGCAATAAAAAACACCTACATAATGGTCTACATCTTTCTAACCCTATGTGGTAACAACTATTTTCTATACTTATCTGCATGTCTGTGCATTATTATATTAATGAAATACATTACACATATCACTCTACAATATTGTTCTATTGCTCTACAACTGACTTTTTACAAAGCTATGAATTGATTTTCATAGCTTTGTTCCTACTTGCTAAATTAATCATGTATTTTGTTCTTTTGGGGGGTGAATATAGAAATACATTAAATCTTATTAGTCTAGGTTCAATCTATATGTTTAATGAGTATGACATTATAAATGAAATTCTTCATTATTTTAATGTATTTTATTTTTAAGAAAATTACCAGATGCAATACTATTCAATCAAGCTTTTTTTCACAAGGTTTAGAAGTATGATTAAATAATTTCTTTAACCCACAGATATCATAATAAGTTCAATGGCAATAAGACATGAATGCTGCACTCTAAAATGCTTAAGTTCAGCAGGGACTTTTGATTACACTTATTTTATTTTAGCTTAATTGAATGCTCTATTGATCAACACTCGATTATTCATCTTGAAAGACCTGCCTTTTGTATATAACATTGGTGAAATTTTGCTTTAGACAATAGGAATTTATATTCTTTTGTTCTTACTTACAAGCTAATACTGCCACGATATTTTTTTTTTATATATAGTTAAAAGAAACTTGTTAGACAAATTAAATTCAGCAGAGTTTATCTGAGCAAAGAAAAGATTTATGAGCACCATGAACTAGTAAAAGTTCAGAGAGCTCCACCAAGCAAGCATGCTGGCAGCAATGATGGACAGAACAAAAAAAAAAAGTGACATACAGAAACAACTTGATTGGTTACAGATCAGCATTTGCCTATTTGGACATGTCTGAGCAGTTTGCAGCCTGTAATTGGCTGAAAGCTCAGCTGCTGTGATTGGCTGAGACTCAGTCACTTGTTACAAAACTATACCCTGAAGTTTAGTTTCAGTTTGTTTACATAAGTTAGGTTACAGTTCACTATGTACAGAGGCTGCTTTAGGCCAAATTTAATTTAACAATTGATATGATTTCGCAAATATGTCATGACAAGCAACTGTAAATTATAATTAATAAATAATGAAACCAGTAGTCTTTTGCCTGCTGCATTGTTCAACCTTGGACAAATTATTCATCTTTATTGCTCATAAAGATAAATAATATATCATCATGGGTCATTTATTTATTTAAAAACATTATGAAGGATAAGAATGCATAGAGCTAGCCACTAGATTATTTATATGGCAAATTCTGTTTGTTATGTTTGCTTAACATAAAACATGTTTGAATGTGTTGAGAATATAAGAGCTTTCACTGAATTTAATTCTATACCTACAAGAAATCAAACCCAATTCTTGAATTATGCCTAGTCATCTTTTCAAATTTTCTCTTTCTGTGTTTACTTGTGGTTTGAATTTGAGCTTTAAATTGAAAATCTGACAGGAAAATTTACAATCCTTACATATTTCTTATCTAAGATATATTACTATTGAATAGTTGTGTATAATAGCATTCCTTTTATTCTACATGTAATTATTGAAATACTTGGATTTTTATTTTTCTTGGAATTTAGTTTTTTCTCTAGAATGAATATACATAAATGAATATATGTAATCATTATTATCATACTTTTATTATTATAATATTTCTTTATTTTAGGCAAAACACACAGGAATCAGGATTTTCTCTTGGTGCCTAGAGTCAGAGAGTGATTTGAGAACAAGGTAAAATCTACCATCCTTCTCCTAATCCCTTTATGATTTTGTGGTCTCCGGTGATATATTAGCATTTTTTCTTTGGTTTATGCATGTATGTGAACCACGGATAGTCTTTTCCTGCAGGAGAAACTCCACCATAACAGGTAGCCCACTTAAGATACTTTTAATTCTACTCTGTTAAAATTAGTGTCTTCAATATCCACTTAACTTATGGGAAATTTCATCACCTTTGCTCTGCTATATTCTAGAAGTTTAATTTGCTCTTATTGTATATACCTTTTTCCTTGATGTAGAAATCACAATTAGTTCCAGCCAGACTCTTAAGTGGCCTACCACACAGCAAGAGTATACAGGTTAAGTTTTCATGAGAAGCATCTCCTCTTAGTATGTCCTAGTACCTTAGTGACACTGGCATGCTAAAAGCCCTCCCCTTACTACTATTATTGAAACAGCTAGATTGACATGAGCAACATCAGTGCACTCCCTAATAAGCTGACAATACCAAAAAACAATCATTTCTTTTATAATTCTAGTGATTCTCTTATATAGAGAGTGAAGGTAGGTGGCTGAACTTGTATTGCAGAAATGGTATTTGCCATGTCTTGGGTAGCCAAATTAAAGGATTTTACTAGCTCTATTTAACATGTGTGTGTATAAATCATAATGTTGTCATTATTTGAAAGTAGGCAATTGGGCCAATGCTTTTTCATAAAAGTCAAAGATGCATAAAAGTAGTATTTTGGTAGGTAATCAACAGCAAAAAATACTTGTCATTACAATCAAATGTTATGTTGAATTGGAGGTATAATTAATATTCAAAAATTTTATATGTGAGATAGTTATCATAGCATTATAAATGTCTTCATTTGTATGAATCAATATACAGAGAAAAAGATTTTCCTAAACTTTTCAGATTTCTAGATATTACAGTAAGATTCTATTAATATATACCTCAATAATCCTGACTTATTGTTAGACCATATTGACTGATTTTTAATTTTAACACACTGAAATATTTTGGCATGGCACATATATAGCCTAACTTATATTGAGATTAAATGTCAAATGGCTAAAAATAGAGGTGGAATATATTTAAAACCAAATGAGAAAAACTAATTTGATGACACTATTTAAATTTTTATTTTACGTATCTTATATAATACACACTAAAGTAAATGTTCATTATTGAGTCAGAATACATAGATTGTAAAAATTTCTATTAGTTATCATTTTTCCTGGAGTCTACTTTGCAGAAAAATTATCAATATTTTATAGCCTGATTTTATTGTTGGTTGTTCCAAAATGTACATAAGTAACACTTTATTGATCTGATCCATTATGATTTGTGCAGAGTACTATCTTACATATCACAATAAATTTTTTTTTAAAAGAAGTTAAGAGTAAGACCATTATTTCTTTTTGTCTTTCTTTCTTTCTTTCTTTTTTTCTTTCTTTCTTTCTTTCTTTCTTTCTTTCTTTCTTTCTTTCTTTCTTTCTTTCTTTCTTTCTTTCTTTCTTTTTTTTTTGTGAGATAGGGTCTCTTTCTGTTGCCTGAGCTAGAATGCAGTGGCATCATCATAGCTCACTGCAACTTCATGCTCCTGTACTTAAACAATCCTCTGGCCTCTGTTTCCCAAGTAGCTGGGACTCAACAGGCACACACCACTACACCTGGTTAATTTTTCTATTTTTTGTAGAGACAGGTCTTGTTCTGTTGCTCAGGCTGGTCTCAAACTCACGGTCTCAAGTGATCGCCCCACCCTGGCCCCCCAAAGTGCTAGGATTGCAGGTTTAGCCACAGCACCCAGCCTCTGTTTTTTGAAGGCCTTGTTTATCATGCAATAAATACATGAGGACAATGTACCATGTTCTTCCTCAATTCTTGCTTCTTCAGCTTGACATTTGAATTCACAGAGGCCAAAGCTTCAACCTCACTATCCGTGATTCATTTGGAAAAATATATTTCTTATGTAAAAAGGCCATTTTACAACTCCCCTTATTATAGTCATAAAATGTATTATTTTTGTATAAATGTCAACTTAGGTTTATATCATTTTAGCTATAACTGCAGTTATAGAATTTAGTAGTTATTAGAGGGATGTAGGGCAAAATTACAATTTGTCAGGCATGACTTTCTTTCAGCATTCCTCTCCTTCCCTTCTTGTGTCATAATAGTCCTATAATGCTTTTTAGATTAAAATTTCAAGCTCTCACCAAGTGAACGTTCTCCATACACATAGCCAGCCTTCAGGGGATTACATTCCACACCTGCACTTTACTATTGCTCTTGTTTGGAGTGTGCAGAACATACTTCGTGCATACCACCAGAAATTACACATCATGTAAGATATATTTGAGTGTGTGCATGTGTGGATAAAGTGTATATATGTCTGGTATATTTATTTGTGTGTGTATTTAGCTATTTTTAAAAAGCCATCCCACATTTGGCTACCTAAGATCTCTGCAAAATTGGGGGACAAGGCAAGGAGTGAGCATAAGACAAAATTCATTTTTAGAGGATTTCCTGTAGAGTTTGAGGAGTTCTTTTTTTTTTTTTTTTGGTCTAAATTTTCATTTGAATTTTGTTTTTTCAATTTTGATAGAGTAATGAGGTAATGAAATACTGTCTTTCTTTTTATCTCAGGTTGGAGTAAGACAACTGCTGACTGGTTCCTGTCTTGTGTTTGTGCTTCCTGCAAGCTAAAAAGGATTTTATATTTTATTTTTATAAAAGGAGGAAAAGAAGAGAGAAGAAGAATACAAAGATAACAAAGCAAGAAACACCTGTATGTGGCCTTCAAAGTTTAAAATATTTATTATCTACACATTTACAGAAAAAGTTTGTTGACCACAGGAATCCAAGGGGGTAAAGTAGCCTCTGTGTTCTCAGAGGATTCAAGGGAAGCCGTAAAAGTTTATGTATATATTATTAAGCAAGAGAGCATTGGGTTACATTTTTCCTGAAAAAAATAGTGAAAAAAATTCCATCCCATTGTCTTCTGCCCCACTTTCTTTACTCTCAATGCCAGGACTCACTTGGATGTCTGACTAACCCTCCTCTGGCCCCAATAAGAAGTATAATCTGATGATTCCTAAGCTGTTAATTACATAGCTTACCTGCCTTGATTTCCTTTTGTTTCCCCTCTCCCTCCTAGGGACTCTACTTGCTATAATGAATGTGAGATGGTGTTTTCTTTAGTACAGGTCTCCCATGAAGGAAACACCGTAATAAGATCAGGTCTATGATAGAATTATTGGAAGAAATACCTGAAAGGGGAATTTAGGAAACAGTCAAAGGATACCTGCAGAGCTGCCAGACTATGATACAAAAGCTACATCATACTTGTGTAGGAGAAACGATGTGCCTATTGAAGAATAAGGAAGTTTAATGGAAATTTGTCAGATTCCAGAGTAATCCTATGAATTTCTGGCAACCTCAATAGGCAGTCAAGTCAAAGTTTCCCGTCAGAGGAAATTATGTCTCCAGGAGCAGGTCTGCTTTAGTATTCCTGCAACACTCAGACCATGGCTGGGAACAGCCTGTTGGAAGCTGATCCTTTAAGTGAAATGTGAATGTGGATTTCAAATTTTAGCAGCAGAGGCCATTGGTTGATTATAAGCCACTAGATTGAGAGGTGCATCTTCATAGCTTCCACTTGTTTCTATCAAGGTTTTCAGCTTATGTTCAAGAATGCCCCATTCTTCCTGGCTTCAGCCTTATTTTTTTACCCCCAGAAGTCAAGGTTTCATTTTCAGAATTAGAAGTCACAACAAAGCCTGCTCTCTAATTTTTGACAGAGAAATAGATTCCAAATAAGATTTTTCAAAATCAAGTTCACCATGTGAAGGATTTGCTTCATACCACTAAATTAACTAATTTTAACTGTAATATTTTAAGCTCATGGTAGGTTGCAATTTGTGAGTGCATTCGGCTTCTATATAACCATTTTTAAGTACATAGGAATAGAGAACCAGCATAGTTATTGTGTATGTGCACATGTGTTTGCATGTTGTAATACTTGGAAGTATTAAATAAAAGAGGCTTGAGACATGGGGGAAAAAAAAGAAAAGAAAAAGAAAATGGTGTTAAGCAGGTAGAAAAAGTCACTAAAGGGTTTTGTTTTCTGAAAACTGAAAAATACTAGGGCTTAGTAATATGGGTTGAGTATTTGATTTGTCAAATCTATTCTATTTGTAAGAAAGTTTTCCACAACAAACACATCAGTGGGTTAAGTGGCCAGTTAAATTTCTTTCCTTGGCTTTGTTTACCACTTTTCCCCAGATATGTTCTTTTCTAATGGAATCAAACTACACTTGTATTATTTTACCTTTTCCAATCAAAGTTTAGGCCTTTATTTTCAATAGTTATTGACATTTTCTTTCTTTCATTCACTTTCTTTTTTTCTTTCTTTTTCCTTTTTTCTTTCATTATATTCTGGGATCGACTATAGAATGAACAAAAATTTAAATTCAAACAGGTTACAAGTTTGAGATTTTTCAATATTGCTTTACTAAATTATTTAATTAGCACTTGATCCAAGAAACCATTTTTTCCAAGTAGTTTTTATAGCTTCATCTTAGTTTTACAATCTTTCTAACTTAAACATATGTACAAGAAATTTTCTTCTTAACTTAGGGGATAATTAGAAACCCAAAGTAGACATTTATTTCTTCAAATTACCCAATAACTATTTGAATAAAGTATGGTTTTCTGATTGAAAATCAATCAACAAATAAGTACAATAGGGTGCATAATTCTTAATTTGGGTTTCTGAAAATTGACTTAATATTCATAGATTCTCTGTATTTCCCTAATATGTCAAAGTCATTCCCAAAACACAATTCAACACCTTCTCTTTAGTTCTTGGAAATTTACATCTGTAAGTGTCTGTAGCACCTGAGAGCATTTTGAAATCTCAGTCTTTACTTAATAATCTGTCACACAGTGGCTGCTGGAGCAGACATTGCTGAGTAGAGGTCCTTGATGAGAATAATGAAGTAGAGCCAGGCTAAACTTTGGCCTCCATTTATTTACTTCCTTACTTTATCCTTGCATTCCCTTCATAAATTTTCATAATGCTGTATGTCTTGGCTATCCATCTAGAATATCCGTCATTATAAAGTTTGTAAAGCAAATCTCAGAGCTCTCCCTGAGACTGAAGTAACATACACAGTATTCACATTGATGCTGCATGGCTGGTCTGTGCAAATCCACCTAATGTGCGTGATAGTCTGGCTGGAGTTGTCTCCAGTGTGAATTCAGCCTGGGGTAATATTCAAATTCAATATTCCACTGAGTACTGTACCTTATTTTATTATTCAAAATGGGCCATAAAAAATGTAACTCAAGGGTCTGCTGGGCCTCTTCTTTTCTCTTATGACTACAGAATGCAACTTGGAGTGTACTGTGTCTTTTGGACTATATACAGTATGTTGCTTCCCTGATAGTATTTTCCACCCAGATATGATCCATAAAAATACTGGAATAAAGCTGCACACCTCTAATTCTACTCTTTTGGGTGTTTCCACAAGAAATACAAACAAGTACACATGTATTTCACCTAATGTTAATCGTTAACACAATAACTGCCATGTGAATTGTATTTAACTCACGCTAGTTTTGAGCCTGGGGCCTTGTGAAGCATACGTGACTCACACATCTCTTTGCCTTTCCCTTGTGAACTATTTTCCAAGTTGCATATAACTCATGCACAGAAAACAATAAAAACTAACACATTTTTAATTAAATTAGAAAGGATCGAATTGTTTTCAAAGTTTTATTCTATTTTTTTAATAAAACACTCTGGACCCAGGGAAAAACATTTTTTTTCTAGTGTGACAATCAATGTGTTAAATCATTTATACTAGAAGTGGAAGTACACACATTTTTACAAATTTAGTAACTTTGTAGGAAATGTGAATGGTTGTGGAAGGTATACAGAAAATGTTTAATTTAGGAGCCCCGAGACAGCTACATTTAGAAAAACCTGCTTGCAAGTTTGCGTAGCTGATATCCTGGAATCTAGCTTCTGTAGTGTTCACAATCAAAAGTGGACTGATAAGGAAGATTAATTGTCTCTAGACTATGCGAACAATAGGATTTATGCTGTACTCTTTCCCTCTTTTTAGGACTCTGAAGTTTTATTTGGTGCTAAGTAGAGGGTACCTATGTGTTCAGCTCAAATAAAAAGAAAAGCCTGGTCACTGAGTCTCCAATGAACTTCCTATGGAAGATACATAGCACACCTATTGCTGCATGTTTGTCGTTGGGGAAAGACCGTGACTCCTCATGGCAGAGAGAAAACATAGGAAGCCTGCATATGAATTCTGCCAAAATTCACCTGTGTTTTCCCCTTTTGATATATCTGAGTATCCTCACTACATTGCCATAATAAATTTTATCCATGAGGACAATTATATGCTGAGTCTGGTTTTTCTAATAATTAATTTTCTAATAATTAATTTTCTAATAATATTAGTTTTTCTAATAATTTCTCAAGCATAGATATGCAGTGTTCTCATATAACCATGACAGAATGTTCTTACAAAACTACAAAAATCTTAATCTTAATCTTCCTCTCCATGCCCCCTCTCCCATGATCTGTTTGTTGATTTTTGTTCAATGTCAGTCCCATTATGTTCTGCTTTTTCTAAAGCTTGCACTCACACCATGATGTTCTTTCCACCATGTGTTGCCCAATATTTAGGGAGTGTACTACAAGACTTTATCACAGCTGCATTTCTCTTAAGAGCATTTTTCCTACCTTGTTCTGCCTTCCCCAGTACCCTAACTTCTGCATTAATAGTCTCTCAATGTCACTGAATTTGTCAGCATGTATAAATCCACTTATTTATTTGTATCGTAGATTTACATTTAATGTATACAGGTCAAAACAATGTTGCATAGATACAATTGTTGCATAGATATTGCATATATCCAATAATGGTAAGCAAATAGTTGCCTGCAATTCACATTGAGAGTATGTATGTAATCATTTAAAAGCTAAAACAAATTTCTGTATACATCATTTTTCTTGGTTTCAAATAATTATGCATTAATAGGGCAATTAAAGTTTATTATCAGTGTAAAAAAGTTAAAAAAATCACTTATTGGTAGTACAACTTAGACTTAAAAATATATTGGATTCAAGTAAATTAAAGTGGAAGTAAGAAAAAATTAAAAATTATTGTGGCACTTTCCCACTATTAAAAATCCAGGATATATAATTTTATAGTCATCTAGTAACGGTTATTACTGTGCATTACAGAAACTGCTCTCTGTGAGTAACTTACTCTAGTAGAGGTGATTTTTGAACCGAGGTATGAAGACAGTAAGATCTGAGTCCCAGAAGATATCAGGAAAAATCTCCTATATTTCAGTATTGTCAGACTATTTTAACAAAAAATAATCAGAGAGTGGTTCTCTAAAAGAAAATAATGTTTATTTGGGAATAGAACATTGCAGTGACAATACTCATGCCATAGTAAACTAGGTGCGTATTAAATCTAATGCAAGTCCAATGAGATTTTCCTTTTTTTGCTTTTTGAGGATGATGTAGGTGATTCATTAAAAATAAAATCTTTACAATAATTAATGTATATTAACTACCAATGAACATATTAAAAGAAATCTGGTGAGGGAGGCTTTGCCTTAACATGTATTAAAACTTTAAAAAAAAAAAAGCTGTTGTAAACAAAGTACAATATTGACATTGCAACACAGAAAAAAGTCAATTGTAAAGAAATAATATTTATTTTGCAGTATTGAACTTTATTGCATAATAGAAAGTATATTTAATAAATGATGCTGGCATAACTGGTTATCTTAGAGAAAACAAATAGCAACTCTAGCAATAAATTATAAATATAAAGTTGAGATGAAATAAATATTGTAATATTTATTAAAATAGTAAAAATTTCAGAAGTTAACTTAGCAAATATTTATTTAACACTTTCTTAGTATAACAGCATATTAAATAAGCTAGAAAGGGCAAAAGTAATAAACGAATGACAGTATTTGACAATAACAAAAGGTAAAGCTTTATTAAAAAATACACTAAAAACAAGACAAAATAGTATACTTAGTGTACTAGATAACATATGCAAACAAAATTACAGTGTAATGGTTAGTTTTTAAAATAGACAAAAATCTCCTAAATTTTATTACAAAATAATAAAAAACTAATTTATTTTTTTCTTTTTTTTTCTTTATTGAAGTATACTTTACATATCATGCCTTTACTCCATTTTAAGTGAATTTACCAAGATGTACAGTTAATCACATAAATCAGTTTTAGAGGAATTCCTAATTTAAATGTGCATTGTTATTAATTAGTAGACAGAAATAGAAATTCAAATGTCCAGAATATATAAAAATTCACTCAAGTTTGTTAGTATTCAGGGAAAGGCAAATTAAAGTAACTGAGATATAACTACTTATCTTTCAAATTAATATAATTCAAAAATTAAAAATTCTAAGTGTTAGCCTAAGGCATTCAAAAGTTCACTCTCATTCTCACCAAAAATCATGAAATTCAACATATATGTTGGAATGTGTTTCTTAATATTTGTGAAAGCAACAAATAATGCACATACTTTGATCTACCTCTGCCACCTCTAAGAATCAAATACAGACACACACACTCCACAAACACAGGCATAAATCCAGGACACACTATAAAAAAATCTGTTATAGCATTGAAGTAGGGGAAAACTTAACCTTGAATTTATGTAAATGCCAATCAATTGTGGAAAGGATGAAACAAAGAGAGTACATTGCTACCATGAAATACTAAGTTAGTGTGCAAAGGATTGAAATATTTATTTTTTACTTCATGTGGTTGGATTTCCACAATATATTCATAAGTGAAAAAGAAAGCTATAAGGAAATTTGCACTTTGTGTTACTATTGAGATATATTGCTAGATTTTATTAATTATTTGTATAGCACACACAAATGATAGTATGAGCAAACAAAATATAATGATGAAAAAGAAAACAAGTCCTGTGGAAGTTAAAAAGTCACAGCAAATTAGAAAAATGTACTTGATGTGATGTTAATTAAAAATTTAGACTATAAAGTGTCTCTGCTATTAATATAAAAATTAAGAAAAAATTATAAATGTTTACATAGAAGTTCATTCTGTAATTAATATTAATTTTAGAATGAAATTTCGAGTGTATTTAAAATAATCTTTCTAATAAATAATAATAAAATAATATATAGGTCCAATATCCTATTTTGAATACTTGTAATTTACCAGTATAAATCTACTTCTCCAAAAACCTTTGCACATTAACTCACACACACACACACACACACACACACACACACACACATTCTTGCACCCAGCCACACCTTACCTCCTCTTTACATATAGTAACCATTGCCATACAAGTATCTCTGTTGAGGGACACTTTGTATGATCTTCTAGAATTCCCATCACATAATCGCTTTTGTCAAATTGAAATGTTTCAGCCACTCTCATTTCCTTCATGTAGCGTGTCACTAGTATTATTTTAATTTATTTCCTTGTTTAATATTTTTATATGCATAAAATACTTTACAGTATGAGTTTTTATTACAATTTTAATATGCGTCACAGTTATGTATGTTCTTCATCCTTCAAGGGTTATTGCTGAGGGTATCAGATATATTCCCTTTGTTATTTTTTTTTCTTATTTGTGTTTAGTTTCACATATTGTGAAACTACTAGACTACAAAAATATACTTGAAAAAATAAGGTATATGATAACAATTCCTTTGCCAGTAGTTTGAATATATTTTATCACCTTATATCTTTAAATTTATTTAATCTAGAAACATTGTAAGAGCAAGTGCAAAAATATTTGATGTATGGCTTGGGACATTAAAGTCCAAATTCTGTGGGTTGTTACAGCCAGTTTCCCTTTTCTAATATTACTAATGTATCACTCTTTGCTGTCTTTTTCTTATAGCAGGAAATATATTTCTAGTCAAAAAATCAGGTCATTTCTGTTTGAAGAATCCCTCCTTCTGAGAATTGGCTTCCCATTTCAATGTATTTTTCTTTCTGTAGAAATATATTTTTAGCATAAGAGAATATGTTTTCAACAAGCGAAGAACTTAAAAGATAAATGTCACTCTGCTTGTGAATTTTGTCTATGTACTTCAAGTGGATAAAGGAATGAGTGATAAAACTGTGGGTGCTACAGAAGGTGATATAACTGTCATAAAGCTGAAGGACATGATGAAAGATCTGCCTATTCTTAGCAAAAGGGAGAGAGAGAGAAAAAGAGAGAGAGAGAAAGAGAGAGATAAACTGCTACTTTTCAATAAAAGAAAAGACTGAGAATCAAAGACCACTGGGGATAGTAGCATGAAGGAGAATTTGCAATTCTTTAGATGTCAGGTAGCTTTTCATTGAAAATCAATAGATTATTTTTATTACATTAGCAACATGAGGACCATGAAGAAATTTTCTGCACATACATAGAGTGCTAATTCTAATACCCTTTAAACTATTAACCTGTATGAATTTCATAGAGTAACTTTTTAAAATCATATCTTGTTACTATTTACTCATAAAATGTGGATTTTTATCTTTCCAGAGATACATAGTAATATTAATATTTCAATGAAAACTAAAACACATTTTATTTTGATATTATTATGCCACTTTGAAAGTACATTTTTGGGGGAGAAAATTCATATTTCTTTCAAATGATTTCAATGACTAGATTTGGTTGAACAAAGTTTTTGTTTTATTTTTTTAACTTTGCTGACTCTAATATGTCTTCAGACGTTTGTAGGCTGTGGTTTTATGTTACCTATATTATACAATGAAGTAAACATTATTTTCTTGATAACTGGTGCTGCCAGAATTTCCTTATAGGGTTATGTATCTTTCTTTAAAAAAGTGTCTGATGGATATTCTTAAAATAATTAAGACTCTGCACGGATAATGTTGGCTAATGCCAAAATAGGAGTGAAGGAGAAGAAAAGTAGGGAGGTTACAAAAACCAAGTAAATGGAAAGAAGCTAGCATTACATAGGGTTAGAAGTTCGTGGATCTACTGATTAGTGAGATAACAAAGGATATTTTAAGAATGATAAGCTCTACTATTTCTTGTGAAATAATTTATAGTATTTTAATTTAAAACACTTCTCAATTTTCTCTAAGAAGCTTAAACACAGCAATACATTCATTGACTGTATACATATTGTATATGGACATATTTTGATTGTGCAAATAAAAGAAAGCATTGAATTTGATATATGGATTGTTGGAGTACTCAACAAGATTGCTACTCAAAGTGCAGCCAACAGGTCAGCAAGCAGCATCACAGAAGCTTGTTAGAAATGCATTTTCTTAAGAGCCATTCCAATTACTGAATTAGAATTTGTCTTTTACTAAGATTCCCAAGTGATTTGCGTGCATATCAAATTTTGAGAAGCCTTGCACAGAACCTCACAACTTTACACATGTAAGCAGAAGTCCAGAAATTTTTGTGGACATGATGTGGTAATGTCCCCTTTGGCATCCAGGCACATCTTTAAAAAGTCTTTGAAATTTTATGTCTCATAGACATTTGTTCTAGATAGTTTGTTGCAAACTATCCAATTTTATTGGCAAACTGAAGGTGGTTAGCACAATGTTACCAGTAACGACATAAAGTAATTAATTTCTGAAAACTGAAGATTCAGTTAAAGAAAACTCTGTTTTCAGTGTGTCTGAAAGGATAAAAATATATGTGTGTACCTTGACACAAATAGCAAGGATTAAGAGGAAAATTAATTCTGAAAAATAAAACATCATGGAAAAAAACATACATTCTGAGTTGCTTATGAGAGTATTTCCAGTACACTGTTTTATAACATTCATTTTCACACTGACAGAGTTTATCTTACTTAGTTCTTATTTCATTACTTAGAAGTTATTAAGTCAATGAAAATTGAGAATGTGGTGATGGAATTAAGTTGACAATCTTCAACTCTAGTCCTAATACTGGTTCAGAATATTAAATCTAAAAGGAAAACTCTCCTCTTGTGTGTTTAATGTTCTGTTTTATAATTAGCACTATTTTTAAGAGCTTTAAAAATAGAATCTGAGCTAAGGTGATGATATAAATTTGAAGATCTTTGCCCTGTATTACTATGGCCTGAGGTTTATTGAATTAATTTTCAGATGAAATCATAACTATTTAATAAGAAAATTAAGAAGAGTTTGCACTGTAACAATTTTATGAAATGCTTTTCATATTTATTTGTAAACACTTATATATGCATTCAAATCTGATTTGGATTAATTAACATTTGTAAGCTTGATGTATCTCATGGTATAGAGCTTTGTTCTTGCCTTTTAATATTTTTCTTGGAATGAGAGTTGGTAAAGGGCAAAGATGAAATAACATGGAGTATTCTTCATGTCAATTTTTTTTCCTATTTCGATTTCTGTCAGAAAAGACACTATATTGATTTAAGTAGAATGAGCTGGAATTCCACAGGCCCACTGAAATCTATATTTTGACTTGGAATAGAATCATGACCAGATGCAAGTTATTAACTCTCTGCCATAGATTCTTGATCTAAAAGAGGGTAACCTTTTTGTGAGTATTTAATCTAAACATATCAAGTAAGGCATACACTACAGAATCTGGTAAGCCTACCATAGAGAGTACTTGCTAGCTTTTCTATTAAATATATGCATATTACACATACACATAGACTTACACACAAAAAGATGAAAAGAAAAAAGTGTTCCATTTATTCAACATTAGCTTATCACTGTTTTTGTTGCTGCTGTTGTTGTAGTTCATAAATTTGTGAATGAACTGTAGTCTCTCCAGTATCAGACAAAAGTCCTGGTAAAACCACATTTTCTCATCAATTTTCTGGGACCCAAAGAAATGTAGGTGAAATTAGGAAAACCTCTCATTAAATAGTAGTTGAGCTTACCTCTAATCTGTTTTGTTAATTGTCATAAAATTGTGCCACCTGTGTTAGTTTGTAGTCTCCAAAAAGCAGATGCCAAGGGAAGACTAGAGGTGTGAGAGAGTTATGAGAGGGAATGCCTGGTAATAGTAAAGAGAAAGAAAAGAAATAGGGAGGGATGGCCTTCAGATCATGATGCAAGCCAAAACCTGTAAAAAGACAGGGAGAGGGAAGAAAGTCTGGATAAAAAGTGTCTCAGATGGCAGTGCAGTTCTAAGAGAGCTTCAACCAAACTGATGAGGCCAGTTACTTGCTTGAGCTGTTCCAGTTTGAGCAGATATGAACCCCTACATGGATTCCTGCTGTGCTCACTTTTTTGGCTAGAAACATCTCAGGTAGGCATTTATGTGTGTGTGTGTGTGTGTGTGTGTGTGTGTGTGTGTGCGTGTGTGTGTGTAGGAGTGGATTCAGAGGGATAGTAACAAGTATTAGCAAGCAATTTTTCTCCCTGCCTGATGGAAATCAGAGGAGTGCATATATATGGCTATCACGCCAACACTCCTCATGTCATTTCAAATAAAACCAAATGGATATAGTAGGAGGAAGAAATATTATGACACATCCTCTTCATCATAAAAAGAAATAAAATGAAACCAAGTAATGAATTAACAAAAACAATAACAAGATTTTTTTTTTTTTTTTTTTTTTTTGAGATTTGCTCTATTACCCAGGCAAGAGTGCTGTGGCATCTGCCTAGCTCACAGCAACCTCAAACTCCTGGGTTTAAGTGATTCTCCTGCCTCAGCCTCTCAGGCAGCTGGGACTACAGGCATGAGCTACCACACCCAGCTAATTTTCTTTTTCTTTTCTTTCTTTCTTTCCTTCCTTCCTTCCTTCCT
>CAUYRT010104669.1:0-26570 GCA_963574885.1 Lepilemur ruficaudatus | reverse complement strand
GCCCTCCAGCCCAGGACTGCGCCCCTCCCCCATGCATGGTAAAAACAAAATCTGGGGTTGGAAATCACCAGGACAGCAGCTGTGGCTCAGCCCCAGGGCCAGCCTGAGGACAGCTTTGCAGGAAGCTGTGGGAACAACCATGTAGGCAGAAAGAAGGCATCCGCCTTGCATAGTGGCTAAGAGCAGAGACTCCGGAGTCAGGCCTGGCTTTGATTCTCAGTTTCAAGAGTTGAGGTGTTTCCTTGGGCAGATTATATAACTTCTCTAAGCCTTAGTTTCCTCATCTGAAAACAAGGAAAAGAACAATGCCTATCTTACAGGATGGTTCATGAGGTCTGAATGAGGTATGGCACATTAAGAACTTACCACTGCCTTCCTTGTCCGGTCTCATCTCCTCTTCCTCCTCTGGTCTGGTCTCCTCTTCCTCCTCTGGTCTGGTCTCCTCTTCCTTCATGTGCCATCGGATTTAGAACCCACTGGTTAATACAAGAGGGTCTCATTTTGAGATCCTTAGCTTAATTACATCTGCAAAGCCCTTTTTTCCCAAATATGGCCTCATTCACAGGCACTGTGCGTGAGGATTCAGGCATATCTTTGGGAGGAGGGGTGTCAGTCTTCAACCCACTGCAGTCATTTTCCTCGAATTCTGTCCGGGAGAGCACAGCCAGACTGGGTTCAGCGTGGCGTCGACATCTCTCCCTCAGTCCAAGCCCTTGTCCTTGCTTTCTGACACAAGGGGGCCCACTTGCACTTCGGCTGCGTTTTGGAGCCATTTCTCCGAGCCCAGGTCTACTTGGTGAGGCCTGGCGCCCAGAAGCCAAGACTAGGTGCCCGTTGTCACCGGGCATCTGCTTCTAAGCTGTTTCGGTGTTCAGAACCAACAAATAGGTTCTTCTACTTATTTATTTTTCTAATTATGTCTTTGCCAACCTAAATAATAAACAGAGAGGGAGACTCTCTAAAAGAAAATGCTGCTTACTTGGGAGTGGGCACTGCGATGGAAACGTGTGTGCCATGGGAAATTACGTGCCTATTCAGGGAGGTAAAGGAAGACAAAGGTTTTTAGAGGAAAAGTAAGACGGATTACATACTATGATATTTGAGAGAGTTTTCCTTGGCTACGAGGATCAATAGCAAGGGTGGTGCCAGCTGCAGACTGGACAGGCAGTTGCTGGGCAGGTGTCCTCGCAGAAGTATGCTTCTGTGTGGGAGGTTGTCATGGCCCTTGTGCAAGGTGTGGTGTTTGCAGGTCTTTTGGTTCTTGTTTTCAAGCGTTTGTCCATGATGACTCTCCCTTCATGGCCTTCCCTGGCTCTATTTTGTCAGGGGTTGTGACACAAGTGACTCCATGTTGACTCTGACAATTTTCCCAAGTTCCTATTAGGATTCCCAGTTTGAATTTAGTGCTGCAAGTGTTTAAAAGCAACTGATTTTATGTTTGTGTCTCTTTTTTCTTACACTGGAAATCTTGGTTTTTTGGTTTTTTTTTTTTTTTTTTTTTTTTGGAGACAGAGTCTCTCTCTGTGCCCTGGCTAGAGTGCAGCGGTGGGATCACATCTCACCTCCAACTCCTGGGCTCAAGGGATCCTCCCGTCTCAGCCTCCCAAGTAGCTGGGACTACAGGCAGGTGCCACTACGCCAGGCTAATTTTTCTGTTTTCAGTAGAGATGGCGTCTCACTCTCGCTCAGGCTGGTCTCGAACTCCTGAGCTCAAGCGATGCCTCCTGCCTCCTCCCAGAACATGAGCCTTATGGTTGCACAGTACTTAATTGTGCCATAGTTTATTCAGTCAGTCCCATATTGATGGACACTTGGGTGATCTCCAATATTTAGCTTTATTGCATTAAAGTTATTTAGCATTATAGATAATGCCATAAGAATCGTGTGTGTGTGTGTGTGTGTGTGTGTGTGTGTGTAGGTGTGCCTTCAGGGTAATGGTGTGCCAAAGGGACGATGTACATGGAATGTCCTTAGATATGGCCAAAGTCCCCTCAATAGAGGGTGCACCACTCCGTCCTCCCACCACAGGAACAGAGTATCTGTTCCCCACAGCCTTGCCAGCGCGGTAGGTTGTCAAATTTTGGGATTTTTGCCAATCTGATAGGTTAGAAATGGTAGCTTTCGTTTGCATTTCCCTTACTGGTAAATGAGGCTAAATCTTGTCATATGTTTAACAGTCATTTACATTTCTTTCCCTGGGAACTTTCTGTTCATGTCTTTTGCCTGTTTTTATTTTCCTATCAAACAATTGGCTTTTTTAAATTTAGATTTTTAAGAGTGCCCCTATAGTAGGAAGGTTTCCTGTGGTATAACTTGCAAATATTTTCTCTCAGTTGATCATTTGTTTTCTGACTTTGCTTATTTCCTTTCTGCCATGCAAAAAGTGTTTTTGTTTTATTTTGCTTTTTTTTTTTTTTTGAGCTCATCTAAATTGCCGGTCTTTTATTCCTTCTGACTTGTTAGCCATTTTTAGAAAGGTTTTCTTTACTCCCAATTACAAGGACTTCATCCATGCGTTTTCCTAGCACTCGTATGATTTCACTTTCGACACCTAGAGCTCGGATCCATTCGGAGTTTATTCTGGTGCGGGGTGTGAACAAGGGATCTAACTTTATCTTTTTCGAAATGGTCACTGCACATGCTTCGGGGAGGCGCAGCTGAAATCAAAGCTCTAGCTGTGAACGTGCCTGCTTCGGGGTGGGGGTGGACGAGAGATGGTCTCGCGGTGGCCGTGAAACTCCTCCACACCCAGCGAACTGCGCAGCGTGGCCCCCCACGTTTTATCGCAGGGGCTGTCTAGAGGTGCGATCAGGGAAGTGAGGGAGGAGGTGGCCTCCCCAGGGACACAGGTAACCCAGGCTTTCAAAGGTAAACTGGCAGGCAGCAACATCCAGAGTGAGCCTTTGCCGGCATTCAACGCGCAACTTTCTTTCCTGCTTCCCTCGGCTCCCAGCTGTTGGGGCTCCTCACTGCCTGCAGGTACAGTCAGGCTTCTTACGCTCAAGGTCCCCCATGTCCCGCCTTCTTGTCTCCTGTTTCCTAAATCTGACCATTTATCTGGCAAACACGCCTTATGTGGTCTTGCTCCCACGCCTGTGCTCGAGCTGGGTCCTCCTGCAGCAAAGCTGGTCCGCCCCGCCCCACCATCATTTATCAAATTCTCAATGAAATCAAAGTTCAAATCCCGCCTTTGCCAGTAAGTTTGACCTGTTTCTCATCGCTCTGACTTTGACCTCTTTGTCCTGCAGCACTTTGCAGGTCAGTTTGGGGCCGGACTCGACTCTGATTACAGTAGGATGGGTCCCTCTGCCATCTCATCTGCCGGGCCCCATGCTCCCTGACAGCAGGCGTAGGGGATTGGACAGGGTTCCCCCCAAATCCATATCTACCCGGAACCCCAGAATGTGACCTTATTTGGAAATCGGGCCTTTGCAGATGTAATTCTGCTCAGATGAGGGCATACTGCATCGGGTGGGCCCTAAATCCAATGACTGGTGCCCCTATAAGAAGAGGCGAGGACACACACAGACACACAGGGAAGGCCATGTGACAACAGGCAGAGGTGAGAGTGATGCAGCTCCCAGGCAAAGAACAAACATTCCTGTGACGCCCAGGAGCTGGGAGAGGCATGGAACCTCCCCCAGCACCTCCGGAAGGAACCGACTGCTGGCTGACACCTCGATTGCGGCATTTCTGGTCTCCAGAATTGTGAGAGAGTAAGTTTCTGATGTTTTGAGCCTCCGGTTTGTGGTCACTGTTACGGCAGCCCTAGGAAACTAACACAGCAGGTGACGACATAGTACGCACCGAGCGCTCACACTGCGGCGGGCGCTCCGCTACGCACGCATGTGCGTTTCTCACTGGACTTCCTAGCAAGCCTTGGCATGGGCATTTAAGGTATCGGTGTCATCCCCATGTTACAGATGGAGAAACTGAGGCTTGGAGACTCACCCAAGGCCACCCAGCTGGGCTGCAGAGCCAGGATCCCAGCTCAGGCCAGCCCTCTCTGTCCTCACCCCGGGGCCTGGCGCACGCACTGCACACCCTTGGCTGCCGTGGCCTGTTCTCCCAGCCTCAGTTACCCTCTGAACACCAGCACCTCCCAAATTTTGGTCTCTGCCTTTGAGTTTAAACTCCATACCATGTCCACTGGGCCTGTCTCTCTGGCATCTCAATTCAGCTGTTCCCAAAGTGACATCAACCCATGTTCCCACTCATACCCCAGCCAAAATCCTGGAATCACCCTCCTCCTCCTCCATCTCCCACACCACCACCTTAGTCCAGCCTGTCCTCCCCACTCCCCTGGGGTACCACGTCACGGTCCTAAATGGCCCCTCCCCCCTCCTGTCCTAGTCCCCCATCCACTCTCCATGCCCCAGCAGGTGTCAGCCCAGTTAAAATCCACCACGGCTCCTCACCAAGCTCAGGACTGGGGTCAAATGCCTCCAGTGGCCCCTCGTGACGAGCCCTCCAGTGATTATGACTGGACGCTCATTAGCTGGTATCTGGGACAAGTCTTCGTGACTCAGTCTCCTTACTTGCAAAATCACATCTGCTGCACAGGGTTATTCTGAAGGTTAAACGTATACATGCAGAGCCCAGAACAGCGCCACACATGCCACCTGTCTGCTGCCATCGGTACTTCTCGCCTCTCCTTCCTCTGTGTGATTCCTCCCACCATGCCGCTCCTGGCTTCTCCCTGCTGTTTTTATCGCACGTGCTTTTGCTCTGCCCGGAGCGTTCTCCCTGTCTTCCTGGCTAACTGCTACTTATTCTTCACATTCGAATTGAAATATCACCACCGCCACGAACGGTCTTGGTGCCTCTGCTACGAGACTGTCCTCCACTAACACCCAACACAACATGTACCAGGTTGTGTTTTAATTACCTTTTGCACTTCTCTGTCTCTGATCCTGGTCTGCAAGATTCTTGAGTTTGGGGACTCTCTTGTTCACTAATGAGTTCTCCCATGCTTGGCAAAAAGTGCAGAGAAGACACTAATAACATCATCGGTGAATGAATGTTTCTCTGCATCGACACATAAACAACTATGTGCTTTTCACTTAATGCGTGCAAAGTGCTTAGAAGACCGTGGGCTCACAGTAACTCCTCAGTAAGTGCTGGCTGTTACATTGTTACCGTGATTCCTGGGATGGTAGATGTGTGAACAGTGGGCTACGGCGACCAGAGAAGGAGCTGCTACTTTGTCTGAAGGTGTCAGGGCAGCCATGCGGGGAAGGAGGTTTTCAGGCAGTGAATGTCCAATGCTCAGTGTGGGGAGCAAATCACCCCAATGGTTTCCCCCTCCTGATAGTCACAGCCCGTGCAGTCCCCTCCCACTGAGTGTGGGTGGTGACTTCCTTGGGCACTCACTTAGACTCTCCAGTGACTTCTGTAGAACAGGATAGAAAAGTGACGGGGTGTCGTATTCCAAGATTAGATGATGATAGACCGCGTCTTCCATCTTGCTGGCACTCTCGTTTTGCGCTCTCTGACGGAAGCCAGCTGCTGCACCATGAGCTGCTACGCTGTGAGCACACAAGACATGGAACTGACGGTGCCTCTAGCTGAGAAATCGAGGCCTCAGGCCAGCAGCCCCTGAGGAACTCAGTCCTGTGAACCACCATGTGCCTGAGCTTGGGAATAGATCTCTTCCCCAGTAGAGCCTTGGGACAGCTCCAGCTCTAGCTGACACCTGGACTGCAACATTGCCAAGGACCCTGAGTCACAGAACCCAGCTAAGCTACATCCATAATCCCCACCCACAGAAACTGTGAGATAACAGACGTTGTTCTAAGTCACTAAGTTTCAGAATTGTTTGTTACACAGCAGTAGGTAACTAATACATAAGTTAAGGAGTTAAACTACATTCTTTGGTAGTGATAAGCCAAAGAGAAAAGGCCTGAAATATACGTGTTGTTTTGAATAAATCCAGCAAAAGATGGTACATTTTAAAGGGTATACTCAGAGAAGTCAAACTGCTGTACTTTGGCAGGGAAGGACGGAAGAACAGCCACAGGTTCCTGGAATCTGTGCTGGGGGCTGGTATCTTTAGTATATTTCCCAGCATTGACTGAGCAGTCTAGCTCTCCTTGCCAGCATTCACATCTTATTCTGACACGTGATTTTCTTATTTTCTAGTCTGCCTGGTAAGTAAGCATTTCTGGAAGATAATTCAGTTCTCTAATCTACAACTATGCTTTTTAGAAAAAAAAAAGACAAAGATTATGATACTAGGTTTTCTTTGGAAGAAGAAAATTTTCTTAGAATGGTTTAAAAAACAAAAAGACAGTTTAAGAAGCTAAGACACTTGGTTTTCTAGATACTCAGTGTAAAGGTTAATTTTATCTCTTAACTCAATCTGGGCCATAGTGGCCAGATATGTGTTCAAATGTTACGCTGAGTGTTTCTGGGAGGGTTTTGAAGGGTGAAACTAGCATTTAAATGGGTAGACTTTTCATAAAGCAGATGGTGGAGCATTATGTGCCAGTTCAAGGCCTGAACAGAACAAAAGACTGACGTCCCCCAAGCAAGAGGGAATTCTGCCAGCAGCCAGCCTTTGAACTTGAACTGCAACATTGATTCTTCCCTTGTCTCCAGCCTGCCAACCCACCCTGCAGATTTTGGACTTGTGAGGCTCCAAAATCATGTGAGCCAATTCCTTACACACACACACACACACACACACACACCCTGTTTCTGTTTCTCTGGAGAACTTTTACACACTCAGGATGTGTAAGAGTTAATACACTCAGGATGATTTTAAATCAATCAACCAACCAATCAATCAGTCAACAAACATTTATGTTAAAACCCTCAATGACCTTCAGAAAAAAAGACAGAGGCACGAAGGTAAGAATTACCGTAGATTTCTCCTCAGAAGTTATGCAGACCAGGAAACAATGGAATGACATCTTTAAAAAGCCGAAGGAAGAAACTGTCACCCTAGAATTCTATACCCAGCCAAAATACCTTTCAAACGTAAAGGTGAAATGCACTTTTTTAGGTTAATAAAAGTTGGGGGAATTTGTTGCATGCATTTAACATCATAAGAATTAACAAAAGTAGAAGGAAGATGATACCAGACGGAAACTCGGATCTACACAAAGACATGAAGAATGCCAAGGATAGTAAATATGTGGCCAAACATAAGAGATTTTTTTTTTCTCAGTTTTTTATTTCTTTAAAAACTTATTGGTTGAGGTCTATGCTAATGGGGCCTTCTCTGTAGCTGCACATTCTTGGGAAGGCCTCTCAGAGTGACTCTGCTCTGTGGTTTTGCTCTATTCATGGGATTGTTTGCCAGATCCGTGGGGAGGAACTACAAGGCAGCTGCTAAAAGACCTAAGAACTTGCTTTTAAAAACCTGAGGTATTGGCATATCTCAGTGATCTGTGCCATTCTTTTTTTTTTATCTGTACTTTCTTTTTTTGAGATAGAGTCTCACTCTGTTGCCTGGGCTAGAGTGCTGTGGCGTCAGCCTAGCTCACAGCAACCTCAAACTCCTGGGCTCAAGCGATTCTCCTGCCTCAGCCTCTCCGGTAGCTGGGACTACAGGTGCGCACCACTGCACCTGACTAATTTCTCTATTTTTAGTAGAGATGGGGTCTTGCTCTTGCTCAGGCTGGTCTTGAACTCCTGGCTTCAAGCAATCCTCCCACCTTGGCCACCCAAAGGAACACAAATATATAGAATGCTTAAGAATAATTTTTTATGACTAAGGGTTAGAAAAGGCATTCTCAAACACCACCTCAAAAACCCAAAGTACACATCAAAAAGAAAAAAAAGATGAATCTGATAACATCAAAATTAATGACTCTTTTCCAGTGAGGCACAATATAGTTAATGGGTAGGTAGCAGGCTTGGAGAAGACACTTGAAATATCTATAGCCAATAAGGGGGGGACACATTTATAGAATATATATGGCACCCCTGCATATCAGCAAGGAAAAGCTAGTAACTGTACTGGAAAAATGGACAAAAGAGCCAGCAATTTATAGAGAGAGGAACCCACAAGACTAACAAGAATATGAACAGGCTCCATCTCATTAAGTCAGAGAGAGGCAAATTATTAATAAAACGAGAACATGTCACTTTAGCCCTATTACACTGAAAACATTGAAGAGCTATCGATGTGAAGTGTTGGCAGGGATACGGGCACTTTTGTGGCTGTGTGGTGGGAGTGTAGACCGGGGCAGGTGTCTTGGAGAACGTTTCGGTGGTGTATCTTAAAAAGTCCATGCACCCTGTGATCTGCCTACTCCTAGTTGCTTACCCCAAAGAAATCTTCAGCTGGATCCATCAGGGAATATACAGTGACATTTATCTCAGTGTTGTTTCTGGTGGCACTGTGGGTGTTGATCCCTGGGAGAGTGGAGAGTGGATTAGGGTAGGTCCACACCATGGAGTAACTGTCAGCAGTTAGAAGTTACTCGCTGGATACATACAAAGCAACCTGGACAGAGCTTCAAAACGTAATGCCGAGCGGAGTGGAAAAAGTAAGAACCTGATTGCCATCTACAACATCTATGTAATTCCATCTACGCAAGTTAAAATACACACACACAGGGTTCCCATTACACACACTAGAACGGCTGCTCATGAGAGAGAAGGGAACCAGATGTGGGGAATGAAGATAAAAACGAATGAATGCCCCTCTGGCATAAACCTTCCGATGGAGGCCGGGCACAGTGGCTCACGCCTGTAATCCCAGCACTCTGGGAGGCCAAGGCGGGAGGACTGCTTGAGCTCAGGCGTTCGAGACCAGCCTGAGCAAGAGTGAGACCCCATCTCTACTAAAAAAAAAAAATAGAAAGAAATTAATTGGCCAACTAAAATATATAGAAAAAATTAGCCGGGCATGGTGGCACATGCCTGTAGTCACAGCTACTTGGGAGGCTGAGGCAGGAGGATTGCTTGAGACCAGGAGTTTGAGGTTGCTGTGAGCTAGGCTGACGCCACGGCACTCTAGCCCCGGCAACAGAGTGAGACGCTGTCTCAAAAAATAAATAAATAAATAAATAAAAGGAATGAATGAATGTATGCATAAAAATCAGAGAGGAGCTGGGCGCAGTGGCTCACACCTGTAATCCCACCACTTTGGGAGGCCGAGGTGGGAGGATCACTTGAGGCCAGGCATCTGAGACCAGCCTGGGCAATACAGGAAGGCCCTGTCTCTACAAAAAAATTTTAGAAATTAGCTGGGTGTAGCACATGGCTTGTAGTCCTAGCTACTCAGGAGGCTGAGGCAGGAGGACTGCTTCAGCCCAGGAGTTCGAGGCTGCCATGACCTATGATCTGGCCACTGCACTCCATCTAGCCTGGGCAACACAGCAAGACCCTGCCTCTTAAAAAACAAACAAACAAACAACAGAGAGGGCCCATTCACAAACCATGAATGGTGGTGTGACTAACTCAGCCCTTGGCACCTGTTACAGGCTAAATTTATCCCCTCAAAATTCATATATTGCAGTCCTAACCCACAGTTCCTTAGAATGTGACTGTGTATAGGCTCATTGTAGATGTAATTAGCTAAGATGAAGTCATACTGGAATACGGTGGGCCTTTAATTCAATATTACTGGTGTCATTATAAAAAGGGGAAATTTTGGACAAAGAGACAAGCACACAGGGAGAACACCAAGCAAACAACAAGGCTGAGATTGGGGTGATGAGTCTCAAGCCAAGGAACACCAAAGGTAGCCGGCAACCTCTAGAAGCTAGGGGAGGGGCCTGGACCAGATTCAGAGTCTTCATAAGGAACCAACCCTGTTGACACCTTGAGCTGGACTTCAGCCTCTAGAACTCTGAGACAATAAATTTCACTCCATTTGGAGGAATAATAGCAAACCAAGAAGGTGGTCAACCCCTGCACGGTGTCTAAGCTGCCAGGGACACTGTGTCACCCAGCAAGAGCCACTCTTGGGCCCCCAAAACTCACTGCTCCGTCTTATCCTTAGTCTTGAAAGGTCTGTCCCTCTTACACTTGGTCCCAAAGCCCCTGGCTTTTGGCCTTGAACTAGAAATGTTTCAAGGGGCCTCTTGCCCATCCCACCTCCTGGGGCAGCAGGAGACTTGCGCACTGGGCGGGAGACAGGCCCCCAGACACAACCTCAGGACACAGGCAGTTCCGCTGCAAGAACAGAGAGATACGTGTGGTGGGAGTGGTGGCTCCGAGCAGGGACCCTTACGCCACTCTGAAGGTTTCCAGAAGACTTCCTGGTGGAGACTCAACATTGGAGTTGAGTGTTGGAGGAAGAACAGGTGTGATCCAGATGAAGAAGGAAGGAAAACATTCTTGGCCATCTCTGGCCACGGTTGTCAGGAACAGAAGCCAACTTACATTGGCTCAGATAAAGGTGAAATTTATTAAAAGATAAGAGGTATCTTCCAGACCACAGCAGGAAGTAGGGCCAGGCCTCCCAGTCAAGGGACTTATCCTACAGCTCTCCTTCCTCTCAGGGCTCTGTGCCCATGAAACCGCATCTGCTCCTTTCTGGTCTGGGTATGCTGGCTTCCCCAGCAAGCCTCCTAGTTGCTCTTTCTGCTCAACCTCTGCGGTTCAGGGTGCTGGGGGGCCACAGCTGGACCCAGCTTCACAGGACCTTCCACGGACCGGTGCAGTCTCGTCTTACTGCACAACCCCAGAGGGCACACGCATGAGGTGTCTTCTAAACGATCTGTTCACCTGGGAGCACAGCAGTTGGAATGGGCCCGTGCAGTCATGCAAAGTTGCAGCCTCGATCAGCACCATCCGTCCCGGCCTTGGGGTCTCTCAGTGCAAATTCTCAGCAAGGAGACTCTGGCTGGCTCAGCGCAGTGAAGGTGTTTACCCCAGATCCAGGTCCCATCAGGGATGTGTGTGTGTGTCTGCAAGTTTGGGTTGGTTCACAATGTGTCGCGCAGGCCAGGGGCAGATTCTCTTAGAAGAGGGTGTAGCAGTTGGGATGCCGGTAGGAAACCTTAGTACCCTCAAAGGGATAATTAAAAAGACAGGTCTGAACAGCTTCAGAGAAAAGAGTGGTGAAGTACCTTGGGACAAGTGACGGAGGGGAGCTGTTATCACCTCTAGGTGTGACGCGTAAGTGGAGAGAGCCATTTCTAACGCACAGGGTGAGACACAGCGTGCGGTGGGAGCCGTGGGTCACAGCCAGGCCAGGTGGGAAGGTCCTTCCTCCCTACCCTGACTCTGCTTCACTTTGGTCAAATGCAACAGGAGGTCAGAGCGCAAGCTCAGAAGGTGTGGCAGGCAGAGGGGAGCCCCGACAAAGAGTGAGAGGAGAATGGGCAGCACAGGCTGGGAGGCTATCTCGCAGGAGGCCGAGGAGATAGCCTGAGCAAAGCGAGGGCGGAGTGGAACCTCCTGGTGTTCCAGGGTCCTAGAGGACGTGGCGCTAGACAGCGAGGGACTAGAAAGGCCAGGGCTGCACACAGAGGGCCGTGGGGGCTACTGCCAGGAGCTTGGACTTGGTCCTGCACAAGGTGTGCGGCCACTGATGACAGGGCACCTGGCCAGAAGGCTGCCACACAGACAGCTGAAAACTGAAGCCAGGGGACAATTCAAACGGCTGGACTTCAGGCACCGAGAGAGAAATATTTTTGACTAGGCCTTCCAAAGCCCTTCAAATCGCATTGCATCCAGAAGGCCTTTTGTTTGCAAGGGACAAAAACGCAACTGAAACCAGCATTAGCCAAAATAGTTATTGCTTCATGGAACTTGGAAGCCAAAGGTGAGGCAGGTGTCAGGGACTCTGGAAATGCGGACAATAACAACATGTATTTATCTTCCCCTCTCTGTCTCTCTGTCTCCGTCTCTCTGTGTCTTTTTCATCTTTTGACCAGACTTCTCACACTGCTTGCTGCAGGACAAGAGGAGGGAGAGGCCAAGCTTCCTCACGCCAGTTTAGTGAGGAGAGTATCTCTCTTTCAGCATCCATATAGAAAGACCCAGAGAAGCACTCTGATTGGCACAGCTCAAGTCACATGTCCAATCACGGGCCAGTCACTTTGGCTAGATGATGGAAATTTCAGATTGGCTAGACCCGGTCCACCAGCTGTGGCCTAGGGGTGGTACTGTAATTGTCAGGGCCTCCAGCACTTGGGGAATTTGGGAAGGACAATTTGCCCTCTAAGAAGGGGGAGGGGATGCTGCACAGAGAAATGCAACAGGTGTCCACCATACGCATCAAGTCAGCACCACCCACTGGCTCAGCCCCTTCATGCTCAGACAGGCTGGTCAGGAAGCCCCCGTCACAAGGAGGCTCCCGGGTAATGCCTGGAAGACAGTGGTGTGATTAACATTTATTCCACAAGTGACAAAAATCAACCCCAGAGAGGCAGAAAATATCCAGGTGGCCCAGATTGGTAAGTGGCCAGAGACGGTGGGAGGGCTGTCTCTGCCTATTCTTTCCAGCCTCTTCTCACAAGCCCCTGGTGGTCCATATGAGGTAACAATTACCATTCTTCTTCCAGACACTGTATAAACAGTAACAATGTGATCACGGCCCCCTTGAGAGGGAACAGTTGATGAGCTCAGTGTATCACCGCTCCCTTCCGCTGAGGAGTGCATTCTGGCAGGATGAGGTCATGGAACCATGGGGTGGCTTCCTGGGTCCGAGCTCTGGAGAAGTGCTGGTGGGTCCCCACACCCCGTTCCTTAACTCTCCCAGCCACCAGTGGTCCCAGAAATCTCTGAACAGATCTGAGTCCCTGCCCTGGTGCAAATGCAAAGGCAGCAATCTGCTCCTGAGAAATGGCTGATTGGTGGAGCTGAGAACCTAGACCCTTTCCCTTCTCCCCCAACCTTTGCATCTCTGACCCCCAGGCGGATTATGCTTGGGCTGCTACACAGAAGAATTTAGCAGCTGGTGGACCCGCTCCAGGGAGCGATGGATGCTGAGGGTGAACACTGGTAACAGCTAACAACACTAACATTCACTGAAGGAGGTTTTATGCTAGTTATACCTTAATATCTCTCTCAATCCACCCCAAATCCCCATTAAGTAGGTATTATTATTGCCCTCATGTTGCAGGCGAGGAGACTGAGGCTCACCCAGTTAGTACAATGGCAGAACCCTACACTCAAACTCTGGCCTGTTTGAATGGAGAACTCTTGGCTTCCCCTGACTGCCTCTGGGACCACGTTAAACCAGCGGAATCCCCAGCTCAATCCCTACCTCCCTCATGAACCTGCACAGCTCGAGACCTACGGTTAAAAAGGTTGTTCACTGCTCAAAGGCCACAGGAAGGTTGAGGGTAGGTGGGTAGCAGCCAAAATACAGCCAGGCCTCTGCTCATAGGGGTTAAGGGCCCAGAAGGGGTGCCTTTTTCTAATTTTCTTAAAGATGCCACACTAGCAGCAGCAGCCCTACCCTGGACCACCCTGGACCTGCTTGGAATTGACAGCACCCACTACCCTGGCCACTCACACACCTGGCCCCTAACCACAGACTGCCTTGCATTGTGACTCAACTGGTTCCTATGACAAAACGTGGCACTCCCGTAACTCACCCAGCATTTCCTTGCCACTAGGCTCTTGCTCCTTCGGTTCCCTCTGCCTGGATCTTCTCTTCTCAGCTGCCTCTCCCATTTCTGTTACACAAAAGCTACGTTTTCTTTAAAACCCAGCCTGATGCCCGCTCCTCCAAAAGCCTTTCAGATACCACAGTTAGACTTCGTCCCACTCTCCGGCCCCTCTCTCACAATTACATCCTGTCTCATGACAACAGCCACCTCCTACTTTTTTGTTTTTAGAGACAGGGTCTCACTATGTTGTCCAGGCGGGTCTTGACCATCTGGCCTCAAGCGATCCTCTCGCCTCAGCCCCAGCTGGTGGGACTCTAGGTGTAGCCACTGGGCATAGGCATGGGGCTCGAGCTGAACACCTTCCATACCTGACTCCTCACTTCACAAATTTTATCACGGCATTTCAGAGGAAGAGACGGACTTAGTGGACTTAAAGCCTGTGAGGAGGTAGCAAAGCAGGAAATGAATCTGATTTTAAAGCTGCCTCCTCCTCCTCCTCCTCCTCTGGGTGGGTTTTCCACAGATGTCATGCCTAGGTGCGAAGTGTCACCGGCTTGAAGGCAGAGGCCACAGGGGAGCTTTTGCAAGTCCGCTGCCAAGGAAAGAGGGCTGCCTGGCCCAGCTTCTTACTCCTTCCCCAGGCGAGCCACTGCACCCCTGGGGTTCAAAGCAGGCCCTGCAGCGCCCACGCGGGCCCCCGTGGCTCTCCGTGAAGTGGGATCGCAGGGAGATCCTGGGGGATGCAGGGCAGCACGGCGCGCAGGACGGGCAGCGGGGCGCCGCAACCACACCCAGCCCGGCCGGCTTGTTTACGCCTCTCCCAGCGCCCTCCCGCCCGCCCGGCCACGTGACCCTGCGCCCCGCCCCCTCGGGGGCTCTCGCGTGGCTCCTCCCGCCGTGCCGGCGCTTCTTTCTGCCTCCTTCAGAGTCACAAGATCGCTCAGCGGCACCCTTTCGGGATCCTTGCGCCCGTCCCCGCCCCCTTGCCTTAAAAACTCCTCTTGGTTTTTTTTTTTTTTTTTTTTCCTCCCGGCCAGCTCACATCCTCATGGATGAGTGGAACGGCCTCTTCCGTTCGGTGGGGTTGGGGTTAGGGTTAGGGTTAGGGTCATCTGCCCTTTGGCTAGGAAAGTAGGCTAGGCCTGGCCGGGGGACTCTTTTTCGTGGCGGAGGCCGCGGCTGGCCGTGGACTTTTCACCGCGGGGGGGGGGAGGCGCCGTACGTCCAAGATGGCGGCGCCCTGTAGGCTGGAGGGACTGTGAGGTAAACAGCTGAGGGGGAGGAGATGGTGGGTGAGTATGGGGGTGTCTCCCCCTCCTTTTCATGGGGGCTTCTCGGGGCGGCCCTGGCATCGTAATCCCAGTCTGCGAGCCTCGGGGGGGGCTGGGGTAAGGGGGCCACCTGCTGGGTAGGGACCCGGGGGAAGGGGCATTCGGACAGCTCTCCCCTCCCTCTTCTCACGCGCTGTCTCCGGCTGGGCCCAGCCGGGGCCGGCGGGTCCCTGGGGAGGCGAGGCAGGCCGGGCCGGCACTGCGTCCCTCCTCGGCGGCCGAGGGGCCGGCTGCACCCCCCCCCCGGGCCTCGGTGCTGAGGGCAGGGGTGAGGCGGGCCCCTTGGGCCTGCCGGTCACTCGGCGAGGTGACAGGTTCACCCGGGGCGCGGAGGGCGGCGGGGAGACGCTGGGCGGGGGTGAGGGTGGGGGTGGGGCTGGAGCCCGGACTTGGGGGTCTGCGCCGGGGGTGATGGGGGGAGAATGAATGGAGGCTGCCTGTGGGCATCCCGGGCTCGCCCGGACTCGCCGTCCCCGCCGAGACGTGCGTGGCCGCGGTGCGCCTACGGGCGTTTAATTGGCGGCGAGAGACGGTTACCTTCGAGGCGGCAGGGGCGATGCTTGGGGGACAGCTGTTTGCAGAGCGGCTCCCGGGCACTCATTCATTCATTCGTTTGGGGGACTGGAGGACGGAGGGAGCCTGCAGTCGGAGAGCCCTTGCGGAATGCAAGCCCGCTCTTTGTGTGTCTTGTTGAAGTGCTTTTACTTCGTGAGTCTGGAATTTGGGGGGCGGCAGACTTGGGGGCGCAGTCGTCCCAGCCAGCGACAACAGCTAGCGTTCGTGGAGCGCTTGCAGTCACTGTCTCCCTTGGTCCTCACAACAGATGCCACTGTTATAACACCTCCCATGGAAGAAACTGAGGCCTGGAGAGAGGAGGGTAATTTGCCTGAGGTCACACGCTGGGAAGTGTCTGAGCCAAGAGTCTGAACTGGGGTCTGACTGATTCCGGAGACGTGACTCTTTTTTATTTATCTGTTACTTGATCAAAGCTGGCCTGTCCTTGAGTGATTAGAATTAATCGGTTAGCCGAGGTTTGTGCACACGTGCGTGTGTTTAATTTTGAAGGGGGGGAGTGCACTTGGCTCATTTGCCTTAGCTTTTAGTTTTGGGATGGCAGTGTTGTGCATGTAAACTTGTTAGTCTAAATGAGGCTGGAAAGTATTTATTTTTTAAATAAAACTGGTGAGGTTTTTTTTGCAGAAAGAAGTCTTTAAAATCCTTGCTGGATTTTTTTTTTTAATAGAAAACATAGAAATAGCACTTCACTTTACATAGAGTAAGCTGTAAAAGTACTAAAATAGAATAATACTCTTCTGAGATACTTTGATTTATGATTTTGGGATCAGCTTGGAGTCATCTGAATTCAAACAGGCTGGCAGAGTGGAGCTGTAAATTTCAGGAAGCATTATAAAACCTGATCTTGTGGGAGCCTTTGATTTACTGAGCAACCACCTGTGATTCTTGAGTTGCGCATTCCTGAGTAAACCTGGAATATGCAAATGTGAAAACTGATTTAGGGTTGTGTAGGGAAATGTACCTTTAACAGTCATGCATCAGGCAAATGAGACTCCTCAGAAACACTGAAACATTATTTGCTATTGCCCTGGGGAACTGCAGAATCTTCCTGTAACCACCTGGTGTAAACTTAAGGGGTATTTATAGAAGATGTAAATGGAAAATGTACTCTTACTAAAGTTAATATCCAAAACACTCTTAAATCACGTGGCTAGAAGGGTATGTGATGTAAGCTTTCTTTGCTTCATGTATTTCCTGGTGTTACAAATGCTTGGTATGTTCCTAAATTCCTAGTTGGAAAGAAGGTGGCTGCTAGCCGTTGTACTGGAGTATTTCAAATCCTGTGACTCAGTTGTACTCTTTTTCACTGGGTTAAGAGCAAAGACCCAGCGTGGTGGGTCTGTTGTGTAATATGATGCCTTCTGTGTGTGCCTAGTTTCATTTGTCAGATGAAACTGAATAATCTTATTAGGGCAAATCTAATATACACCCATATATGTAATGTGTACAGAATAATGAAATTTCTGGAAACAAGGGATTTCAAACTGTAATGTTCATGAGAATCTCTGTGCACGGATACCTGGCCCCATAGTAGGTGGACCTACATATTCAGTCTTGGAGGACACTTTGTGTGTATATTTTGGAAGAAGTCTGCTACTGACGTGCACTAGAGGTTGAGGACTACTGGCTTGAAGTATCATTCTGGCTACTTTCTTTTAATTTGTAACTTATTACAGAGGCATTTCTTAAAATAGCTTCTAACCTCTGATGTATATGTAGTGTTGGGTGAGTTTTGGGCTCTAATTTTGAGCTGTGTTGACCTTACAGCTCTGTCTTCTTTCGAAGTTTGTTAGGCTATAGGTATGTTCATTTCCCGGTTCCAGGGCCACAGTGAACTAAAATTTGCTTCTCGTGGAATTAATTGGATATTCTTGGATGCCAATGAGTCAAATACAGCACTACGTCAACCATTTCAAGCTTTTCTAAAGAGTCAAATAGCTTTCAACCTTTAACTAGTCAATTATCAGCCTCAGTTTCTTCATCTGTGAAGTAAGGGAGTTGGATTGTAAATTAATGACTATTTCTAAGTCTAAATTTCTGAGCTTTAAAGTCCTTCCGGGGCTTCAGGCAAACATTCTGACCAAGTTGATTGAATCATAGTGTTAGTGGTGTTAGAGCAAATTGGTGACTGTTAGCCTGTACAGTTGAGTGAAAACCTGCTTATCCTTTCCTTTATATCATCATATTTTTTAGAAGGTAATTCTCTGTAAGGTTCCCATATTACAAATCTCTCTTTGAAAGATTGGCTTTATTTGTATTAGTTTTGTTTGTCATTTAAAATAGCTGAAGGCAAGAAAGAAAAGTATACTCAATAACATTCTAATCTGTAGCTGTTAGCTTTAAATGTTTATGTAGTATATACTTAAACACTGAGGTTTTTTTTTCTTTTTTACCTCAGATCATCAATTGGTAACTAATATAATTTGGTTTGCATGAAATACTCATTTTTTTTTTTTTTTTTGCCATTTAAATTGATCTGGAAGAGGTCTACCATCAGCAGTTTGAGATTATTCTTTCTCTAATTTACTTTTTAAGCCTATGGTTGCTGGAAATTAGTAATGTAATGTTTATTTCAGTGTCTGTTTTCATGAGAGATAATACAGATTTGTATTTTATATACTGTATATAAAAGATACGTTATCTCAGGACCTTGTCAATTTCTTCAACTTCTTCTTGTCCCTTCTCTTGTGTAGTGCTAACTTTTGTTATATACAGGTAAGCAGCAAAAGGTAACAATACTTTTTAAGGTTGAATGAATTCAGATTGACATCTAGTGAGTAAAGTGCCTTAAAAACCCAGCTTTGATCCCAAACAAAGCATGGCAGTCACAGGCCTATAACTCACAGGTCACTTTCTCAAGTAAATACAATGGCAGTAGAGGCTACGACGTGTTTGAGTGACAAGGGCCAGTTTTGCCCTTCTATTGGTGATGTGATAGAGGACACAGTGGGGAGTGACAGGAAGAATAAAGGTAGTGACTTTAATGTCTGCAGTCATTAAAACCTGTGCTACCTTGAGCAGTTCACAGAGCACAGTAACAAACTTGAAGTGTATCCATTTTAAGTTATAGAGTGGTTTTATCAATGTTTCCAATACCACTTGTTAAATGGATAGAATGCTAAGCATTATGTACCCAGCAGTACATTTTGTTTAATAGTAATATTGTTATAATAAAGTTTATATTTATTATTTATGTGCCAAACACTGTGCTAAGTGTTTTACATGTCTGATCCTGTTAACTCTTTCTACATCCTTAAGAAGCAGGATAGGAAGAAGAAACTGAAGCTTAGGGACTTGAAGTAAGTTGCCTTGATTCAGTAGCTAAGCTGGGCTGTGCACCCTGTGTGGTTACTCCAGAGCCCAAACATTTAATCTTCCACGGTGATAAACTGCCTGATCTGCTAATCTCATAAACTAACTCACAGGTCAGTGGTTTTTAACTTTTTTTTTTAGTTGGGGGTGCTCAGTTCCCTTCTGAAAAATCTGTGGGAAACAGGACTAAATGTCCCTTTCTTTACCCTTTATGTCCTTCACTACCAAAGAAAAGGAAAGAAAAAATACAGATACAGAATTTTGGATATAGCTTCAAAGACTTTATGGACCCAGTTTGAAGCCCAACTGATGATTTTAGATAGATTACTGCTCTTAAAAATGGACTTGGGCTTTATTAAAAATAGTTTTCTTTCTTTCTTTCTTTTTTTTTTTTTTTAGCCAGAAAGCAGGAAAGACCCATGTCTTTTAAAGATGGACTTATGTACTGTTTGTGTTATAAGTCACTTTGTTAAACTTCTATGTTGAAAGATTCTGTACACTTCACTGGAAATTTAACCTTAGGTGCCACATTTTAAAAAAATAGAAGTAGAGATCTCAGGTATGGACCTGCTAAATGCTTGTCAGGCTTGGCATTCAGTCTGTGTTGGTACCTTTAGCACCTGGCAGAATTCCACTGGGCTTTTTTCCCAGGTTTATGCATTATTTCTTCCCCCTTTTGAACCTCAAAGCAGATATATAAACAAATAAATTAATGTTTCTTACCTTCATCCCTCTTTTCTTGTTCCTAGACCAGTGGTTCTGAACTTTTAGTGGGCATCAAAATCACCTGGAAGGCCCCATCCCAAAGTTTCTGATTCAGAGATCTGGGGCAAAGCCTGGGAATTTGTATTTCTAACAAATTCCTAGGGAATGTTCATGCTGGTGGTGTGAGGACCACATTTTAAGAAGCACTGTCCTAGACTATCAAACCCTGTGTCTTTCTTCCCTAGAATATTTCTCTTTTGGTCCTATAAACTTGAAACCTAGAGAAATCACACAGTTTGCTAATATTTGTTTTAAGGGAAGCTTTTTATAGTTACTTTTTGAAACATACATAATATCTGTTTGGCTTGTATTGTCTTGGTAAATAATTTTGTTCATGTTAATTGAAAGTCAAAACAGCATTATTTATAGAAGAGACACTCTTTACCAAAATCAAGCTCTGGCGCTATAGGCAAGTTACTAGAGGATTCTTTACTTTTGGAATAGGATATAAACTTTAGCAAATGGTCCGTCAAGACCGGTAATGGCAGAAGTTCTGAATGGCTAATCTGGCAAGTTGGATTTGCCCCAGTTTGACCTTGACAGGGACTACAGCTGCTGAGACCCTTTAAATCACAGGTGACTACACATGTTGGCAGGTTTTTCTATCAGCTGTTTTACTGTCACTTACTAACGAGTATTTCCTAACCTTCTCCTTCTTTCTAGGCATCTGTAGGAAGAGAGAATTGGAGCAAGTATCTTCCCCTTTTTAGATGCATTTGTGCTGAAGGCGACTTTGTTCACTTAATAAAATATTACTCCAAGAAATTTCCTGAAAGTTCCTAAGCCAGAGCTGAACATTAACATAGCAGTGTAATGTTTCTGCTGTATCTAGACTGTACTTGATAATGAGGTAGTCCATCCATGCCTGGGCCTGTGTCTGAATTGTCTTTGTATTTTTATAGAGAAAAACTTAAATATAGAAAGCAAATTATAGTGAAGAGACATCTGCCTTCACTTATACCTGTAGTTGCATTTTTACGTTACAGACAAGTGTGTACAAAATTATCTTAGGTGATTTGATGTGCAGTTGCCTATTTCATGTGGTTTACAGTTCTGAGACGTCCTTGAGGGTTTCTAGGCCCATCATAGCACTATCTTCCAAAAGTCTGAAAACTCAACTGAGAATTTCAGATAAAACACTTTCTAAATACATTTTAGGTACCTACCACTAGTATTTTCTAAAGGTATATATAGCTTTTAGCTCACAGCTTGTAATGCATCTTGGCTAGGGCAGAGATAGGTGGAAAAAATGCTTGCAGGCCTTGCTTATGACAGCTACACGTGGCTGCTCGTGTGGCGTTGGTGTGTAATCCCAGGCACGTGTGCTGTCTGTCTGTAAACACCAAAGAGTGAAATTAACATGAACTGTGAAAACAAGTTGACCTGTACGCCTCCTGTTTCATCCCCAAATACTAAAACACACAGCCCTCATCCTCTCCCTCCAACCTGTGCTTTATTTTTACTCACAAAGACTGCTGTGGAAGTGAAGTTACGATGTTGCATGTAAGTGAGAATACAACTTTTGGGTCAGGTATCAAACAGGGAAAAATCTAGATCTAGGGGCATGTTTGTTTTTTAATTTGGCTTTTGAAGATAAGCACATGCACTGAAGCTGCTGTTCCACTCTGACAGGTGTTTCCAACCATGCCCCTCACTTCCTCTCAGGAGGTTCACACAGCACATCCTATTACTTTACTGACCGGAATAATTGTGCCTAATAGCACCCCTACAGGGCAGGATTGAAATATAAATGAATAAGTAAATAAACACTTAAAAATATAAATAATGGTAGGTAGCCTTTGACATAGCAACAATGCCAATTTAGTACCATTACCTTTTTTTTTCAGCGTAGTGATAAAGACGGTGAAAGTCTTAACGTTGAGCATTGGACAAAAAGCACTCTGCTTTCTTATGGTAGTGCCTTTATCTAGGACAGTGATCTTGGCTGGGCAGGCTACAAGATCTCATCTTGTGTACGTCCTAATTTTACCCTTGCCTTAGATATTTCTTTTCAGGTAAAAGGTCCAACTGGATTAATTCCAAGAGGAAGTCTATATAACTCAGTGGACCAACAAACAGCTGAATTTAAGATTCTGAAGATTACAGGCCCCTGCATTTTGATTCCAGCTCTCTGACTTGGAGTGCGTGTGACCAGGCAAGCACTCCTTGTCTGCATGGTGTGGTTGGCCTTTCTGAAGGGCCAGCCTGCCTGCTGCACTGCACACACGCTTGGGGGCGCTGCTGAGGACCGCTGGAGTTTGATGTCTGGAATGTGCTCCACATGGAAATATAATTACCCTATCACCTGGAGCAAGAGATTTTAATTGTTAGAGAGTTGCCCCGTCCCCTAGTTTGACTTTGACTGGGATTGTATATTTAAGAACTGGTTCCAGGTTTTTCCGTGCTCGGTGTAATGGGGCATATATATGAGGCTCAGCTTTCATACTCTGTATTCAACCCTGGAACAGCTACCAAAGACGCTGATGAAACCTTAGCTGAGCTGAATGGTGTGTATTTGCCTCTTGTGTGCCAGGCACCAAGATGGGCGCTGAGTGTCTCAAACAGGCAGTCCCTGTCTTCATGAAGTTTACAGTCTAGTAATCAGATCATGCCTAAGTATGGTTCATAGGGCCCATATTTTAAAAGCAAATTGGAATGTATATATACTCATATTTAATGTGGATATTTAATACGAGTTAATTTGGACAGAAAGTAGGGTAAAAGGTTCACAGATACCTTGTGCCTGTCATGTAGAAGGATTAGATTTACATTGTGCTGCTTGAAGGTGGGATTAGGGTTAGTACAATTATTTAAGACGTGTCTTAACCCCTAGTCATTTAGTCAACAAGTGCCGGCACTGTAGTAACTGCTAGAGATGCAGTACTGAATAATCTGCAGTCTCTCCCTGGGTGTAGTGTCTAGTGAAGGAGACATGTTCAATAACTAATTACACTTAGTTAATTGGGTTGTGATGAGTGACACAAAGAAATGTAGGCTGCTGAGAGTATATGACAGGGGACCTGACCTAGTCTGGGTGGTGGGAAGTGGAGGCCTGGGAAGCCTTCTCTGAGGAAGTGATGTTTGAGCTGAGATTCTGAGGATGAAGAGTAGGTTTAGTAGGAGCCAGGGCAAGAGTCTCCCAGGCCCAGGGACAGCTTGTCTGCGGTGCCGCGGAACTGAAAGGCTGGCGAGGCAAGGTGATGGGAGGAAGGGATGGTGGCGGCGTGAGATGATGCGGGCCCACTCGGTGCTTGTGCCCCTCACTGCTCCTGCCGCCAGCCCTGCCTCCCGGAGCTCCCCCAGCAGTTCCTGTGTGCCCACGCTGCCCCCAGGGCTGTGCAACGCATCCCCACGCAGCCTCGTGAGGTTGATACCATTATTATTCTCACTTGACAGATGAGGTAACTTAAGGTTAGACATTAGAGACTTAAGATAAATAGCCAGATGTTACACAGCTAATAAGTGACAGAGCTTGGATTTCAACCCGGAACTCTCTGACTCTGGAGCCTATCCTGTCCATTCGTTTATAGCTCTAATAGACATTAACAAAGGCAGAGATTACAAGTTCAGCACAATATAAAGAATTTTCCAGCAACCAGCTGTTCAGAAATGTAGACAGGGAGAGGCACGTGCTCCTGATGATTATAAGTGTTCATTCCAGTGGAAACCAGATGGCCACCTGTTAGGGACAGAGTTGAAGGAGCTTGTACCAGATGAACCCCAAACCCCTTTCTGATTGCATCTGGGATTTTGGTTAATTGTAAGATTATTATATACGTATGTGTGTATCTGTATATGTTTTTTTCCTTCAGTGACCATGAAAGACACCAGGTTGACAGCACTGGAAACTGAAGTACCAATTGTCCCCAGAACAGGTAAGGGGTGAACAGTCCAGTGGCTGGGGGAAGGTGGGAAGGAATTAGTTATCTTGACCCTGGTTGTACTAGTACATAGATGCTTTTTTGCATTCAGAGATTTAACATCTATTGTTTTAGCTACTTGCCAGGAACTGGACCATCTATGGCATGAAGTAATTAGTCAAATTACTGATAATTATTAATTGCTTATTTAGTGCCAGGCACTGTGCTAAGTGCATTATCTGCATTACTTGTTTTTTTCCTCACAGCCACCCTTTCAGTGTTCCTGTTTTATAGGAAATCTGGCTCGAAGATGTTATTGTAATTTTCTTAAGGGAAACTAGCTAGTGCTTGATAGACCTATGACTCAAATCACTTCTGTCCAGCAGCAAAGTTTGGCTTTAACTGTCAAATTAAATTGAAGCCTGTGTGCTGGCACAGGTCAGTTAACTAGTGGTTCTTAACTCTGGTTGCACCTTAGAAATCCACATAGGTTTATTAAAAAAAAAGAAAATACCAAATGTGGCATTTGGACCCCACCCATTAACCTGCTCTGGAGTGGGGCCCAGGCTTCAGGATTGTGTAAGCTCTCCAGATGATCCTACTGTAGACCTTGGGCTGAGAATTCCCGATCTAGCAAATGAGCTTTTGCATCTTAACATGGCTATATCTGTTAATTGGCTTAAATTAGTTTGGGGGGATAAATTATATGCTATAGTGGCTTTTAGGAATTGGGGGAATCCCAAAGTCTCAGAATGTACCTTTCGTAAATATTGAGGCTCTGGCATTTCTGTGAAAATGAATTTAGTCTTAGTGATCTAACTAATCACTGAACTGTAATTTCGAGTTTACCAGCAAGAGTACCAAATGCAGCAGAGTTGTGTGTGTACAGGAAGGGCATAGGGAAGGTAGGGAGTTGTTTGGTCTACTGTCTTTGTACACGGAGAGCTGATGTGACCTGTGTCATGGCTCAGTGGTTGCTGTTAACTGTATTCTGTTGTTGTCTGCCTGTGTCATAGGAATTGTGAAATAAGGTGGAGATTTATTTTTGTCTTATAGATTCATGTTGGTTCATAAACGGGGACTTAATACAGATTACAGACTGTCTAACAAGAAGGTGGAAGTATCGTTCTCTCACAAGTAGGGCAAGCTTTCTGAGTTTGACTTTTCGTTTTTGATTTTTTTATGTGTACTTCGTACCGTTCCATTTTTATTTCATTATTTTTTAAATTGATTTTTAAACTTTTTTAGAGACAGAGTCTCACTCTGTCACCCAGGTTGGAGTGCAATGACGTGATCATAGCTCAGTGTAACCTCTAACTCCTCTTGCCTCAGTCTCCGGAGTAACTAGGACCATAGGTGCATACCACCACACGCAGCTAATTTTAAAATTTTTTTGTAGATACGGGGTCTTACCCTGTTGACCAGGCTGATTTCAAGCTCCTGGCCTCAAGCAGTCTGCCTGCCTCGGCCTTGAAAAGTGCTAGGATTGTAGACGTGAGCCACCACGCCTGGCTGTGTTCCATTTTTAGAAGTCCACTGAATACGAATTTGAACCTAAAGTCAAATGGTCCAGTGTTCACATCATTGAGGCGCAAGCTGAATATCACCATCATAAAATGTAAATTCTGGGATACAGAAGTAAATCTTACATTTTTAAAAACATTTTTCATGGTTACAATTATATTACATTTTAATGGTCAGATTTTAAAAGTTTGGATTTTAATGTAGGAAAAATGTTTGTGAGCACTGTCAGCTGCCACATTGCTCCTGTGGTCACTTGTTACACGTGTGTGATACCGTCTTCAGCTGCCATGCTTAGTCCCGTTGTTAACCTTTTTGGACAAAGCAGAATTCAGGGAAGTTTCTGGTAGATGGTTTTCTAGAAGGAACCTTGTACCTGGGATTCATAGCTTGGCAAGCCTCAAAGATGTTTCTCTTCAGTTACTAAAAATTGTTGGCAACCTAAGCAATCATCTTTTTTTTGGAAAGAAATCTAACTCTTAATAGCATTTTTCTTTTTTCATGTAGGCTCTTGTTTATGGATAGTTTTTTCCTCTTTTTAAACAATTTTCGGGCTGGGTGTAGTGGCTCACACCTGTAATCCCAGCACTTTGGGAGACCGAGGTGGGAGGATCATTTGAGGCCAGTAGTTCAAGACAAGCCTCAGCAACGTAGTAAGACCTTGTCTCTGCAAAAAAATAGAATGTGCCTGGTGGTGCATGTCTGTAATGCTAGCTACTTGGGAGGCTGAGCCAGGAGGATCACTTGAGCCCAGGAGTTTGAGATTGCTGTGGGCTATGATGACGGCACTGCGCTGCCAATGCACTATAGCCCAGGCAAAAAAGTCAGACCCTGTCAAAAAAAAAAACAAAAAAAAAACAATATTTTTTGGCTCATGCCTGTAATCCTAGCACTTTGAGACGCCCAGGCAGAAGGATCTGTTGAGGCCAGGAGTTTGAAACCAGCCTGGGCAATATAGCAAGACCCAATCTCTAAAAAAAAAAAATTTAAAAATTAGCCAGGCATGGTGGTGTGTGCCTGTAGTCCTAGTTACTTGGGAGACTGAAGTGAGAGGATTGCTTGAGCTCAGGAGTTCCACCCTGGGTAACAGAGGGAGACCGTATCTCTTAAAATATTTTTCAGTTGACACACAGTAATTATACATATTTATGATTTGATCATTACACTTTGTGTGTATGTATAGCAATCATTTTGACAAGCTTTTTGTTTAAATTTTTAGCCTCTATAGACTCAAAACTACGAGAAATTGTCATGAAGCATTTTTGTAAAGTCTGTTTTGAAGTCTGATTAGTGAGTACAGAATGTGTTTTGGGTATTTCACTTTTTATTAACATTGTTTTCTTCATGTTCTATACATTCTTTATGTTTGGCTTACATGCACATTTTTTAAATCGTGGATGTCATTGGCTATGATTATGGATTTCTTCATATAAAATTAAGGTGACAGAGTTGACATTTATTTTTTACTTGACAAAAACTATATATGAATATATGTTAATTCATCCTTACAAGATGTGAAGCACTTCTAAATATGACCTTTTTTTAGGGACTACAAATTAAATTCAGCACTTAAAAGTTGTTTTGTTTGTAATAAATACTACAAAACAATTCTATAAAAGTTAGAATTAAGATATCATTTAGTTTGTTACTTAGTCATAAATTAATTAAAAAATTTTTTTTTT
>CAUYRT010104665.1:0-56632 GCA_963574885.1 Lepilemur ruficaudatus | reverse complement strand
TAGGCAATTTCCACTTTTAAAAAACAGCTTTGTTGGAAGCCTCAGTGCAGCCTGTGACTTCTGCTTCATCCTATTGGCCAGCCTGGGGCACGGGGCTGCCCTGGCTAGTAACAGTCACAGGGTGGGGAGTCCATGGGCTCCGACTCTGCTGCCTCGTAGCCCGTTTAGGCCAATCAACACTTACTGCACACCTACTGCTGGCCAGGCCCTATCAGGGCACTGGAGTGGCAGAGATGAGCCAGAAACAGCCCTACCCCATTCTAGTGGGGAACACTAACTCCCCAGTATGGATGTTCAGGCTTTTTCTCCTAGGCCGCCTCCCTCCCAGGATGCCAGGACCACTCCTTTTTCTGGGGGTGGTGGAAGGGTACCCATGATGCTGATTGATGTCTTAGGGAGAGACCTTTCAAGTGAGGTGGGTGGCCCCAAGTAAAGGCGCCCTGCTAGACCATTGGGTGGTGGCTTTGAGTACTCCAGGAAAGGCCCTTGGGGGGCCCAAATAGCTGCCCATGTGGCCTCTTAATGCCCCAGGGGTGCCACCCTCTGACCGGAGGCTGTGCGATTTGGGTGCCCACATGGCTCTTGCAGGGATGCCTCTTGGGCCCTGGTGCAGGACATGGCTCATGCTGAGTGCACTGGGGGAGCCTGGTGGTCTAGGACACTGCTCTGCTCCTGGGGTCAAGGGCCCCAGGTCCCACTGACTTCTCTCCCCACAGCTAACTCATTCCTTCTCCCTGGCCCAGGAACCTGTTCTAGCCTCGGGGCTGGAAGGCCTTTCTCTGACTCATCAGGTTTTGTTTTGTTCCCTCTCATCCTTCAGTTCCCTCAAGTGTCAAGTTTTTGGACCCCAAAAGCCTTTTTTGTCTTTTGCTGAGAACGCCCCTCCCCAGGGCAGTGGAGACCCCTGTCCCACTGCTGCCAATGCGTGGCTGGGGGAGGGCTGGGTAACAGACACTAGTTAGGGGGTGGGGAAAGGTATCAAAAGCATCCATTCATGTTTCAGCACTATAATCTGACCTCACAGATGTACAAGCCAATGGCCAAGGGCTACAGGTGGCCGTGACGGTGAGGCAGGGCTGTCCTATGGCCAGCGTGAGTGGACAAGGGTGCAAGCATGTCAGGCCACCATGGCAGCTCAGGCAAAACAGGGAGATGCCAAAGGGTGCTCCCTTGGAGTTCTGGGGGGTAGGCCAGACTTTCAGGGCCAAGAATGTGAGGACGTGGGGGTCAGTTGGGACGCTTCTGAATGCAGGTGTTAGAAAAGCCACCCCACGTGTTTGCAATGGTAGGGGTTTGCTCACCTCTCACAGCAGGAAGGCAGGCAGGCAGCAGCAGCGAGACCGGCCCAGCGGCCCACTGAGCTCACGAGGCCCCAGGTGCCGTCCTCCCACTGCCATACTGTGCCTTTGCATCAGGTTGGCTCCTCTGGTCACAGATGGCGGCAGCAGCTCAGGCCTTCCTTGTACCCTCACATACAAAGCCCAGGGCGGGCTAGGAAGGGGGTGCTTTTCCTTGCCCCCTCCACCTTTCTCTGGGGAAAGAGATTTCTCAGAAGCCCCTGGGGGCTGGGAAAGCGCTGTCTGGCACTTTCGTGCTCAAGTGTGGGGTGCAAGCGCTGTCTCCGGGAAGGAGGGAAGGGGAATGGCCTTTGGTGCAGGCTACCATGCCAGCTCTTCGGGTGTGCAGACGTGTGTGCCTCCATGCGCACCCGTGTCTGATGTGTGGGGAGCACTGCAGGTGTTGCTGCTGACGTGTGCAGGCCCCAGGCCGCGGGAGTGTGGTCCCCAGGCTGTGGACTCGCTTTCTAACCCTGCACGAGCTATGGGGAGTTGTGGTATCAGATCTGCATTTTGCAAAGATGGCTCCAGGAGGCAGGTGGAGAGTGCACCTGGTGAACTGCAAATTCAGAGGCTGCCACGATTATTTAGACAAGAGCCGCCAGGCCTGAGCAGAGTCAGGGCTGCCAAGGAGGGGCAGCCATGGTGCTGGCAGGCTGTGGGGTCACTGGGGACAAGACAGCAGTTCCCTTCCTCCTGCCCTCCCTCCTTGGCTGTCCCCTCCTCCCTTCTCCCCACCTCCACTCTCAGGAAAGCCCCAGGGCTCTGTTCTGGGACACCTTCCTTCTCTCTCTACACCCACTTCCTGGGTGATCTCATCTAGTCCCATGATTGTAAATACTGTCACTATCTGGTGACTCCTAAATTGGCAACTTCTAATGCTGATTCTCCCCTGAACTCTGAACTTGTCTACCCACCTGTGCACCTGACATCTTCTCCTTGGAGGCCACAGGCCTCTTGCTGACAATGAACCCAAACCTGAACGGTGGCTGTTCTCCCTACCCCCAAATCCCCCTGTCTCAGCAAACACCCCTGAACCACCTTGCACCCCGGGGCTCAGCCTGAGCCATTTTTGTCCGGTCCTGCATTCTGTCCATCAGCGAATCCTGTGGACTCAAACGACACCTTCTCGCCCCTCCACCTCTGCCCTCTGGTTCTATCCCACCTCCCCCCGACCCCCAGTAGCCAGAGGTAGCATGGATTTTTATTTTTAAGTGTTTTATTAAAAATTTCAAACACAAAAGAAAAAGACTAGCATAACCCCCTGCATATATGTGTTCGTCGCTCAGTTTCAATGATTGCCAAGCATGCCCAACCAGAGTGGTGTTTTCACAGTATACATCTGATATCCTGGTATCCACTACGCAGAATGAACCAACGTTGTCACTACGGCTTCGGAATGTTCGAATGTGGAAAAAGAAAAGAACTTCTTTTAACTTCTCTTTCCGTCTGCTGACCCAGGGAATCTGCTACCACCGTGAATGGATAACAGACCTTCTAGGTCTTGTTTTTATATTTTTATTACATATATTAGGTGTTCAGAATAACACATAATATTCCTTAATGGGTTTGAAAAAAGTTTTTATAAAAACGCTGTCGTGTTATAGCTATCACTCTGTAACTTTCCTTTTTCCCTTAGCATTATGTTTTTGAGATCTTTCATGTTGATTCATAGAGATCTTGTGCATTTTAACCACCGCTTAGTCATCCCTCGAATGGATACACCCAGTTTGTTTATCCGTTTTCCTGCTGATAGGAAAGAATGCGCCACAGCCTAGTACCTACCTTTTTGTTTACAAGTGGCTGTTTCTGAAGCAGTGCTTTTCAAATCGGGCTTTGCAATCCATTGGAAGGTAACGAAAACAATTCAGCCAGTTGTGAAATAGAACGAGTAGAAAATAGAAGGGCACATCTCACGTAGTAAGGGTAATTATTGTTTTATTAACTTCTTGTTTCAGTTTCACATGTGTAGTTAATGGGCAGCTTTGTTAACGCATTTGTTACCCTGGGTGGCGCCCAGACACCGGAAGCTAGCCTGGCACTGTGGGGCGGGATATGCACAGTGTCTGAGGGTCTAGTTATCCCACAGACAGCCACTCAGCCAGCGTACTGTAGACTTTTTTTGTTTTTGCAAATGAGTGTGAGATAGTATGTCATTGTGGTTCCAATTTGCATTCCTCTTCGATTACTACTGAGCTCGAACATCTTTTTCCTAAGTTTATTTGTTCTTTTGGTTTCCCCTTCTGTGAATTGCCTTTGCCCCTGTGTTCCATTGGGTCATTTCAATTTTGTTCCTTTCCTTATTTTTAATTGAAAAATAAAAACTGCATATCGGCTGGGCGCGGGGTGGCTCACGCCTGTAATCCTGGCACTCTGGGAGGCCGAGGAGGGAGGATCGCTTGAGCTCAGGAGTTGAAGACCAGCCTGAACAAGAATGAGACCCCGTCTCTACTAAAAATAGAAAAAATTAGTCAGGCATGGTGGCGCATGCCTGCAGTCCCAGCTACTCGGGAGGCTGAGGCAGGAGGATTGCTTGAGCCCAGGAGTTTGAGGTTGCAAAAAACAAAACAAAAAAACAAACAAACAAAACCCTGTATATATTTATGGTGTACAACATAATGTTTTGAGATACACACACGCACACACTGTGGAATGGCTAAACAAGCTATTTAACATATGCCTTGCTTCACATCTTAATTTTTTTGTGGTGAGAACACTTAAAATCTACTCTTTCAGCGTACAATATATCGTGCACCATATATTATTATTGACTGTAGTTACGATGATGTACAATAGTTCTCTTGAACTTATTCCTCCTAATGGAAATGTTGTGAAGGTCATTTAATTTTATCTTATTGATGTTTTGCATACTCTAGATCGTGATCCTTGAACGATTTGGTGGGTTGCAAACATTTCTCCCAGGCCGTCACTGCTTTTTGGCTTTGCTCATGGTTCAGATTCACCAACAAGGAGTTTATCAGTGACTTGGGCCAAGACAACGGTGGTGGCTGGTGGAGGCCATAAGTGGCAATAGGACTTCTGTCAGCAATACGGGTTTAAACGGGGAGGTGGAGGGGCACAGAGGAACATTTTCTTTGGCACAGAGGGGCCTCGTAGAAAAAAGAGCACGTAGAGAGAGGGAAGGAGTAGGGTGGGGTGGAAGAGCGAGAGAATGTCCCAGAGAAAGGTCTAGGGGAGCTGGCAGAAAACAGGTGTGCTAAAAATTTTGGCACTGAACAAATTGATCCATAAATGAATTGGGGAAAATTATGAATATTTTCCGTTGCTAGTTTTTCATATGTTGATGATTTTTGTATCTCCCAGGTGTGACTTTGCAATCTGTTGCTTGCATTCATGCATTTTTGTCCATTTGTCAGAACTTTTATTTGGGGATGAATACTATTTTTGAACAACAGGATGGTTTGACAACTTATCTCTTTAAAAACATTTTTAAAGCATTTTCATGTTAAAAAATTTTTAAATTTAAAAAAATTAATTTTAAGGTAGCAGTATTCTTTATATTTGGAAATATTTTTGTTTTTTTTTTTTTGTAATTTCAAAATTGTGTTGGACTCCAAGTGAACTGCCTTGAAAGCAGTTCGGTTAAAATGATTATTTCCACACATTGGTTTGTGAATTAAAAAAGTTCGTGCATTGCGGGTGATTTCTTTTTACAAATTTGCACATATTTTAAAGTAATTTGTAGCTTTTGTTCTAAAAAATTCTTGTATTCCTTTTCATGCACAGATGCTGACCGCATTACTCACCAGCCCCAGCCATTGCCCCAAAGCTGCCACAGGCTGGGTTCATTCACTTCTCCCTAAGACCTCCCTGGCGGTTCTACTAAGTCTATCCCAAGATTACAGGTAAGGAAACTTGGGGTGGGAACTTGTCCAAGGTTATAGACTCCTAAGAGGTTCGTTCAAACCCCAGTCTTCAGTCTCTCCAAACAACTTTCATCAGTTTTTAATCATTATTTTTGCATGTAAGTGGCTTGGATAAAGCCATCTTTAGAAATAAAAAAAAGTTCCAACATGTATAAAGGCATGTTTATCGTTTTTGTGTACTTCTGAAAAAAAAGAGTGAAAATTTGAAATAAAATGAAGTTTTAACGTTGGAACATGAAATAAACAGGGGAGAATATGGTTCTGATTATTTCTCGCTGGTTTCGCCTCCGGCAAGCCGGGCATGACGGGACCTGCGCGGGGCGTTGCTATCACGGGGAAACCGGCCGAGGGTGCAAAACCAGCCGCTGGAAACTTGCCACCCAGTCGCGCCGGCGCGGGTGTGCGACGGGCCGGTGCCCCGGGTGTCTGCTGCCCCCGCGCGGCCGCGTCGCTGTCCTGCACCTGCAGGGGAGCGCTCTGGACAGCTGGGGGCACCGGGGCTGGCGGCGGGGTTTGGAGGTTGAGGGTGGGTGGGAGGCGGGCATCCTGCCTCTCCCCTCGCCCACGGTCCTGGGACAGAGCGGGGCAGGGACGCGAGAATGGCGCCCCCTGGTGTTGTGCAAGGCAGTGGGCACTGACCGGGTCACCCCACCCGGTCCTCCCTGTTACCCTGCAAAGTGAACCTTCAAGAGCACATAGCGCAGCGGAGCACAGATGGCCTTGAACTTAGTGCTGAGCAGGGAAGAGGAGGGGGCCAGAGGGAGGCTTTGACTGAAGGTGGAGAGTCCCCTGCTGAAGGATCTAAACTGGGGGCTCCTCCTGCAGCAAGTCCTGCTGCCCTCAGGTGTGACCTGGCAGGTAGGGCCATTATTCATTCGTTTCTTAATTCAAATAATTACAGAGCTGCTGTGCACGCGGCACTATGCCAGGTGTGGGACACAGTGGTGAGTGGGATTTGTGGTCCTTGCCTTCAGAGGTGGCTTGGCAGGGAGGCAAGTGGGGAAGGTGGCAGGGTGACGCCAGGATTTCTGGCTCGTGGGACCACACGGCTAGTCTTGCTCTTCTCAAACTAGGTTAGACAGAGATCCTGAGTTGCTTTCACACTCCACGGGAGGCTCCTGACCTCTGTCACTAGATGCCCAGGCTTTGCGGGGCTCTCTGTGTCCCTCCTTTTCTGTGGTCTGGGCAGCCCCGGAGCCACAGAGAAGCTTTGCTGGAATCTGGCTTGGGGACCAAGATCTGGGCTCCGATGGTGGGCAGTGGGGAGGGGAAGGCAGGTGAGTGGAGCTGGGACAGGGACCTGAGCCTGGCATCCCAATGGGCCACTCTTAGTTGATGTGGGGCCAAGTGAGAGCCCTTCAGTCCCAGCTCCCGCCCTGACCATGTGGAGTGTGGAATATGAAGCTGAGGACCATCAGCGCAGCCTCAGTGACTGTGGAATTCAGGGACATTGATGCCAGGCAATGGTACGGGGCAAATCAAAGAGAGGAGGGAATCCTAGTTCCAGCCACCACTTTCTGACTCCCCGAAATCTCTTTGCCTCTCTCCCCAAACCTGCTCCTGGGTGGGCAGCATGACAATCTGCCTTTTACCCCAGCCTTCTGAGGGGGATCCCTGACCCCTGCCTCACTTTACCTTTTTTCCTATTCCTCCCTCTCTTGGGACACAACTCTCTACACGTCTTTTGTGTTTCGGTGTGTCTTGTGAGTGAGGCACTCATTGGTTGTCCCTTGTCCTGGACTTTCTTTTCAAGGATGTCTGTACATCAAACAACCTTGGAAGTTAGAGTGTCTCCCTCTGGGCAAAAGGCAGACCTGCTCACTGCTCGTTATAAAATATTTCCGTTCCCTAAGCTCAGGATTCCTGTCCTGTAACACGCCCACTGCAGGTACTGCCTGGTGTCATCTGGCCCTCCTCACGTCACCCTGTGGGATTTGGGGCTCAAGGATGAATGCAAAATGCTTATGCTCTAGTTCACTGCTACTGCTGTGAGTAATGAATTTTCCTTCACCTCTGACCCGGGAGTCTTGTATCTTCTCCCGGCAGCCAAGGAGGTCTGGCTGGCAAACTTGTTAGCGTGCAAGGAAGGGTGACAGTTCGGACCATCATGGGTCTTGATTTCCTCTTTTTCTGTCTGTCCTACCTGCTACAGATTCCTGGTGTCTGTTGTCCTCATTCTTAGAGTCACATCTGAGGTCTGGGCTCCCACTCTCTCATGCCTGGAGGCTTATTGTTCTAGATCCCTTTCTAGCCTTCCTCCCCCAGACCCCTCCTCCTCAATTTCTTGAGGGCTCTCTCCAGTGCTCATGCTGTGCAGGATGGAGCTTAGGGGCTGGGGGAGTTAATGTCCAACAGGAAGTAGACAGAACATGGAAGACATCCTAGTTCTCTCTCTTTCTCTCTCTCTTTCTTTCTTTCCTTTTTTTTTTGAGACAGGGTCTCACTCTGTCTCTCAGGCTAGAATGTGGGGGTATCATTGCAGCTCACAACAACCTCAAACTCCTGGGCTCAAGTGATCCTCTTGCCTCAGCCTCCCTAGTAGCTGGGGCCACAGGCATGTGCCACCACGCCTGCCTAATTTTTCTATTTCTTTTTTTGTAGAGACGGGGTCTCACTGTTGCCCAGGCTGGTCTCGAACTCCTGGCCTCAAGCAATCCACCTGCCTCAGTCTCCCAGAGTGCTGGGATTATAAGCGTGAGCCACGGCACCCAGCCCACACCCTAGTTTTCATGATCCTCAGGTGGGCTGACTCTGAGGTGGGCTCTGCACCCCTTTCTAGGGGTCTGCAGCCAGACTGAGCTCCCAGTTGCTCGAGGTCAAAGTCTGCCTCACTTTCTTACTCTCCTATGGATGCTTGCAGGGACCATCCCCCAAGTAAACTTCTTGCTCTTGATTTCTTGTTCTAGGATGTCTGGGGACACAAACCTCAAGGAAACTTTGCTCTGAGAATTTAGAAAAGCCCCCTGACTGTGATGTGGCCAGGCTGGGCCTGAGGTCTCAGAGGGAGCTGTGGAGGGGCAGGAGCTAGGTAAAGAGGGGGTCTCTTGTGACAACTGGGTCCCCACGGTAACTTGGCCCCCACCCTGTGGCATCTGTGAGGTCACCCAGCTTCTCCAGGCTGGAGGAGGGGAGGGACACCAGGCATGGAGGCTGTCCCTCCCATCAGATCCAGCCTCTGGGGGATTCTGCTGCAGGTGGTGAGGCTGTTAGTGCGGGTGAGCAGGGGCTGGGGGGGGGAGCGGGGCAGGGGCCACACATCTGGCCCTTTACAGCCACCTCAGCGCTGCTGGACCCAAGCCCTACCTGTCCCGCCCCATGGAACTAGGTGACTGCCTGCCTTTGGGAATAACCTGACAGCTCCCAGAAGCCCCACCCCCAAACCGCAGTGCTGGAATTTTCCCTGTAGGGGGTCACTCCTGTGTGTTAAGCTTCATCCTTCCCATCCATCTTTTTCAAACCTGCACATGCTTGCAGTTGGGGCCACACCTCCACATCACAGCCCCTCCGTGGGCTAAGTTGTTGAGAGAGGGTCCCCTGGGTCTCCTGCTTTGGCTTAGAAAGGACAGAGAACACCATGCAATAGAGAGAGACACACAGCAACACACCATTGCATTTCAATCTCAGCCATTCCACTCTCTAGCTGTGTGACTTTGGGCAAATTACTTCACCTCTCTGAGCCTCTGTTTCTTCTCCTAAAACCGATCTTGTGGGATCATATGGGACATAATAGGTTTCCCTCCTCCCTGGTCTCAGCATCATAGTCTGGGAGGTCCTGTTTTCTTCCTCCACCCTGATTCTGCTCCTTGCTGGACCCGTTGGTCATCTTCTTTTCCCGGCATAGCTGCACCCCCTTGGCTCTGCTAATCCAGCCCCTGGGTGGGCACCCAGCCAACTGCAGAGGGCTGCTCTCCACCCCAGTTCCTAAGAGGGTCCAGGACCCAAGCTCTCCTGGTCCTGCAGACACAGGCATGGAGGGGTCCAGATTGGTGGACTGGTGTCACTCAAGGGCTGGAGGCTTCAGGGCTCAGTCAAGGGTCTTTGGGCTGTAGGACTCCAACATAGCCTCTCTCCCTGCCCAGACCTGGCCCCCATGTGCCCATCTCAGTGCATGGGAGACACCCTTGTTCAACCTGTTGCCACATCAGAAATAGAAAACCCCCTTCTCCTTCACCTCTCTCAGTAGGACAGTTCTGTCACCCCTCCCCACATCTCTCATATCTCTCTACCTCAGATGCACTGCCCTTAGTCCCCAGCTAATTTTCATACTGAAAGTAGACAAAGGTCATCCTTGTGTGTGCGGGAACTGAGGCCTCAAAAGGGGGAGGACCAATGGTGGCCCATGGTGGCCCAGCAGCTCCACCTCCATAGCAAAATTGGGATTCCTGCCCCAGGCAGGTGACCACGGTTGACAATGATCTCTCCCTCCTACAGTTGGTCCAGAACCGGGTTCACCTGTACAATTTCCTGCTCATCAAGATCATCCTCTTCAACCACTGGGTGCTGGGGCTGGCGCAGGAGGCCCGGGGGTCCTGCGGCAGGCAGGCCCACCCAGCCCCGGGAGTCGCAGCCTGTCCCCTGTGCCAGGCTCTCTGGGCTGGGCTGGCCCTGATACAGGCCCCTGTGTGGCTGGCGCTGCGGGGACCCAGGCTGGTGTGGGCAGGTGTGCTGCGCTGCGCCCGGGCCTCGGGCCTGGCCCTGCTGGGTGCCTGGGAGCGGCTGGGCCTGTCTGTGGCCATCTGGACGGACCTGCTTCTGTCGTGTCTGCATGGCCTGATGCTGGTGGCCTTGCTGCTGCTGCTGCTGACCTGGAGGCTGTGCCAGAAGGCCCAGAGCTTCAGCCTGGGCTGGCTGCCCAGCAAGGTGGGCGGGCTGGGGTTTGCTGGGGCGCTGGGCATGGCCAGGGCTGCGCTGAGGCAGTTCTGGGGAGCCACCAGCCCGTCCACTTCTCTGCTCCAGGCCCTGCAGGAGAACCGTGCGATGCAGGGGCTCCTGGCGCTGCTGATGCGTCTGTACTGGTGGGTGGAGAGCACGACAGCACTCACCTCTTGGCACCTGGCCTATCTCGTCACCTGGACCACCTGCCTCGCCTCCCACCTGCTGCAGGCTGCCTTCGAGCACACGGCCCAGCTGGCCCAGGAGGCTGAACCCCAGGAGCCCTCAGGGCCCTCGTCGGAGCCCCAACTCCCTGAGTCCTCGGCCCCCGTGGCTGGGTCAGTCCTGCAGGAGCAAGCAGCCATTGGGAAATAAACATGTCCATATCTGCCTCTCCTGGTCTGGCCTGGCCTAGGGTCTCACTGTCCCTCTTTCCTGTTGGGCTGGAGGGATGTTCAGTGTGTACATGCGTGTATGTGTGTGTACACATGTGTATGCATGTACTCGTGTGTGCATGCGTGTATGTGTGTGTGCACGTGTTCCCATGGCTGCCTCTGGGAAGGAAATCATATTCAGTGAGCACCTTTCATGTGCCAGATATCAACCATCTCAGACGCTTACATGTAATTTGGTTTAAATCTCTTAGCAATGCAGACACCAGTTCTAATTAGCACCATTTCCAGGTGAGAAAATTGAGCCTTAGGAGGTTGAACTTTCCCAAGGTCACAGAGTCAGTCAAGGGCAGAGGACTGGTTTCAAGATGTTTTATTTCCCAGAACCTTTAACTTTTCTAGGTCCTTGCCTGTGTTCTCAGGACTATTGGTGCCCAGGGTAGGGGAGATGGGCAGTTAGAGACTTTGGCCTCGGGGGGGCGCCAGGGCCCCACATTTCAGAGATTTAGACGCTCCCTTTGAGAAGTGGCTACTCCTGAGCCAGGCTGTGACTAGACCACCCATTCATTCACACACTCGGCCACTCATCCATCCATCCACCCACCCACCAATCCACCCACAGAAGCATCCATCCATCCATCTACCTACCTACCCACAAAACCATCCTGGTCAAAGGGTCAACTTGACTGGGATTCTAGAACATTCACACAACCTGCAGGGAAAGCTGAGTGCAGGAGCGTGTGAGTGGAAGAACGGGCAGGCAGCCCCAGAGCAGGTGTGGGGCTGGACAGGACGGCTGAGCTGTCTGGGGCCCAGGTGGGGCTGGACAGGAGAGGGCCTGGGGTGGTAGGAGCGGGAGAGAGAAGGGACAGGTGGAGAGAGGGGTCAAAGGCCAAGAGGGGGAGGAGGAGGGAGGATGGGAGCCCTAGTGGAGCTGGGCGGTGGGCTGGACTGGAGACTGAGTCTGTGATACTGGTATTTTTTTCCGTCTACCAACTTTTATAAAAATGACCCAAAAACACAGAAGTGTTGCCTTAATGTCTCCCCCTTCTCTGGTTGTAAACTTGGAAACAGTGTCAAGCGTGTTCTAGCATGACTCTCTGCACGGGTGCGAACCTGTACCGATGCTCCCGTGACACCTGCAGATTGTGCTGGTGAAACTCTGATGGGATCCTCAGGCCAATTGCTTTTGTGCATTTGACAATATGCCACCCACCTGTGTCCAGGTCAATCCACGTGGATTGTCCTGTCCTTCCTAATAGCTGCATGGGGGCCAGCAGATCAGCTCCCGGCTCCTGCCACATGTGTCCCACAGTGGAGCTCTGACGCATGGGAGGGATGGGGAGCTGTCAGGGGAGGGGATTTAGAAGCACAGGTTGGGAGCTGGGGAGCTCTTCTCTGACCCTCTATGTCCTGTGTTCCCACAGCTCCTGCCACATCCCTGGGGTCTGGGGCTGAGACCTCACACGGGTGGAGTGAGCTGGACCAGGGCTGGGAGGGGCTCCAGGCTGGGGCAGGGGCTGGGGGGTACACAGAGGTCACCAGCCCCACCTGCCAGAGGGAGAGGGCCTAGCCTGAGCCCTAGACCTGGGGCGGGGTGGAGCTAGCAGATCAGCTGGGGCTTGGGCCTGCTGCCCTGAGAGTGCCCACCTGCCTGCCTGACCCTCCAACAGTTGGCTCCCAAACCACTGGCAGCTGGCGGTGCTGGGAATGCAGCTTTGTGAATGCCTGGTCCCTATTTTCCACGCTGGGGCTCTGCAGGGGGAGTGGACAGTGTGGCCGTGCTTTGGGATCCGTGTCTGCTTACAAGACGCACTGGTGACAGAGGACTTTGGTGGCTCGAAGATGAAGTATAGCCCTGCTTCTGTAGTTGCACATGGGCTGGGAGCAGATTGGGAGTCCTTCTGTGGGGCTGGGAGGGAGCATTTGCACTGGGCCGGGAAGAGAGGAATGTTCTGACCCTTGCTATAGGAGGGTCAGGTTCCCAGCAGCCTCTCTGGACGAGGGGTTCCTAGCCATTGTTGACCTATGCCTGGGTCAGGTGCCCAGGCTGGTTCTCCTCCTGCAACTGGAGCTCATCTCTGGAACCCCCAGGCTGGGCAGCCTAGGGGAAGGAGATGGCCCTCCTTAACCTGAGCCCAAGCCTTAAGGACAAGGCCTGGGCCAGGGGACAGACGTTTGGACTCTACGGCTCTGCCCCTGCTCAGGGCCAGGGTGTGACTTTGGATGAGGCTCTGCTTGCTCTGGGTCTCAGTTTCCTTGTCTGTGCAATGTGGGGTGGGCAGGGTGACCCCAGTGAGAGAGTCAGCATTTGGGGGACCTTAGGAACCCCAACGCCATTCCCAGCACCGCCAGCTGCCTGGGGGTTCTGGAACCCCCAGGTGGGAGGTGGGGGGGACTGGGGGGTCTGTGCAGCCCTGTCGCCAGGGCTCTGTACTAGCTTAGGTCGGGCTCCCTGGACCCTCTGTCCCTGGGGTGATTCTGCAAAGAAGTCCCTCAGGCCTTCCAAGGACCCTGACAACCTGGGGCCAGGGCTTGGGAGGAAGGGAGAGGGCCAGAACCTGCCCTTAACCATCCCTCACGACTCTAGGCAGAGCAGACGCCTGGGGTTTGGATCCTGGATCCACAACCTCTTGGCCGTGTGTCCCTGGGCGAGTTACTTAACCCTGGGGTGAGCCTCAGTTTCCCCTCCCACGAACAGGGCACGATCCCAGCATCTGAGCCCTTGCAGGGCTGTGGCCTGCTCTGTGCAGGTGCAGCACCTGCTCGGGGCTGGCCCTGGGGGCTTGGGGACCCTGGATCCTTCACTCCCTCACCCAGACCTGCTGCTTCCCCAGGATCCGGGAAAAGGGGCTGCGGGACCCTACTCTGAGGCCTGGGGTGAGGGCGGTTGGTCCCTCTGCCTCAGGCCCGAGAGCGCGGAGAGCCCTGGCCTGCTGGGAGAAGACAAGTGGGGCCGGTGGGGGGGCCTGGGGCAGGGTGGGGGGAGCGGCTGCAGGGCCGGCCAGCGGCTCCACGCAATCTGTCTGCTATGCAGCCCTGGGCCTGGCCTGTATTTATTTATGCTGAGCGTGTATTTATATCAAACTCATTCTCATTAATAGGGCAGGAAATGGCTGGAATTGTTACATACCTGGCGGCCCAGGGGTCCCGCTTCGCCAAGACACATAGGGCCCTGGCTGCCCCTCCACAATCTCGAGGGCCCCCTCCTCAGTCTGCCCGTGGGCCCAGGCCCGAGTCCCTGGCCCTTTGCTGACCCCCCTGCTCCGTGTCCCTGGCTCAGGCCCTGAGCCCGCCGCCCTGGGAGAGGGGCTCGTTTTCAGGTCTCTCCCTGCCCTGCAGCTCCAGACCCCATCCTGACCCCAGAAAGGTGGTGGGGTGGTTTTGGGGACCGTCAAGGAGCCGACTGGGGGATGGGAGAGGACCTGGGAGCCCGGGAGAGCGGGGAACGGATCAGGGTCTCGGATCTGGAGGTGGGATCCTGCTGCCTCCGTGGGGGTCTGGGCAGAGGAGGAAGTGAGGGGTGGGAGAGGGTCCTTCTGAGGGTGGAGTGTCCTGGGGGCTCTGTTCCCCAGCAAGCCCAGCCACCTTTTCTACAGAGGACTGTCCCCGCAGCCCACAGGAGGGATCTCCGTGTTTACCACCTTCCTCCCACGCTGCCCCAGGCCCTCCAGGGAGTGGGGAGCTCATCCCTGTCCTGCCTCCCCGCTCGCGGCCCTTGCGCTGTGCTCAGAACCAAGCCAACGGCTGTGTCCAGGCTCCAGCTCTTGGGCTGGGCTGCAGGTGGGGCTGCCAGAGCCGAGGCGCGGCCCCCTCCCCAGGGCACTCGCCTGACATAACCTATTAGTGATTCTCGCCTCAGCGCGGCTCCCCCAGCCAGATGCCCCGCCCAGGCCAGACTGCGCGTCCTGCTGTCCTCTCCAGGCGGCTGCTCTGTGGACAGGGCGAGAAGGAGCCTCAGGTGCCCAGTGGTCCCAGGGTGGCGGTACTTGCCCCTCTTCCCCTCAGTATGGTCTAGGGGCTGCTGTCCACCCAGAGGCTTCTGCGAGGCTGGGCCCCTGGCAGCTGCCCTGAGGTCTGGTAGGGTTGACCTCTGACTGCTTCCCACTGCAGCCACCATGGCCTCCTGTCTCAGAATCCGGAGCTGGGGCCACTGCGCCGTTGTGGGGACTGAAGCTTAGAGCACAGGGGCCTCCCTGCAGTCCTGCGCTTTGTGTTTGTCCCCTGCCTTCTGGGCTACACTTCTAGGGGCTGGTGGAGCAGGCTGTGGGGGGCAGCTGGAGGCCCTCTGGGTGGTGGCAGCGACTGCTGCAGGGTCTCAGGCCTCTGCCAGGGACCAACGCAGGGGTCTCTGGATTCCCCCTGCAGCTCCCCACATCCGGGGCAGATGTGCCATGTGGGGAGAAGGCCCCTGGGAAGCCACTGCCTCTGGCTCCCTCCAGAGGCTCTCCCCAGCCCCTTGTGGTGCCTGCTCAGTGGTTGGCAGTGCCTTTCCTTCTTCTGCTCCTCTTTGTCTTCTTTGAGCTCCTCAGCTTGGCCACAGAGCACCTGGGGTTGGGGGTCAGGGGTCAGCGGTCAGCCCTGAAGCCTCCACCATGAGTGGGGCTCCTGCCCTTGCACTTGCTAAGTGGAGCAGGAGGGGGCTGAGGGGGGCCCTCAGGACAAGGCTGTATCCTTTGAGATGCCCCAGAGCAGGACTGTGTCCCTGTGACCCCCCCAAGGTCAGGGCAGTGCCTCCTCCTACTGCGTGGCCAGGGCCATCCAGATGGTCCGGCAGGGTGTGCCTGAGAGTGTCAATGTGGGGGTGGGGGGAGGAAGGCATCTGTCCCCAAAGCCCACACCCTGGAGTCACCTGTGGCCTGGGGGGCCCCTGATCCTCTGCTCCTATTAGGGGTCCTGCCTGTCCCTGCCTTGTGTGACCCTGGGCAGGCCCTTGGGTTCTGTCCCTGCTGCCACGACGACAGTACCTCTGGGTTCTGCCAGCTTCCGAGTCTGCGTTTTTGTGAGCCTTGAACCCCCCTTGGCTCAGAGGCCAGCGGGCCCAGGTTGGGGTGCTGGAGAGGATCTGAGCGGGAGCCCCCGGGCCTGAGCACTGCAGCTGGGCCCCGCAGCCACGCCTGCACTTAGCACGCACATCTGGAGCTGTGTCCCGCCCCCACTCCAGGCCCACATCTGGAGACCAAAACTAGCTAGCCGACGAGACACGGAGCATCTGGGCCCTGAAGAGCCTATTCCCAGGTTAACGCGGCCCATCTGGGCTCCTCGCTGCAGCTCCGCCCGTCTTCCCAGCAGAACTCGGGCTGCAGCTGGGTCTGGAGCCGGTGTTGCCAGGGGTCCCTGCTCTGAGGCGGAGGTCCTGTGTGCAGAGGGCTCACAGGGCTTCTCCTGGGGGCTGCTTTGGGAATAGCTTAGTTTTGACATAATCTGGACACATGTCCCCTGCCAGGAGTGGTGACAGCTGCCACTCTGCACCAACTCACCCGGCAGCTCCTTGGCAGTACTTGAAAGAGCCTCCGGGGGCCCCTGAATTGCCTGCTTGCTCTCGCCTTCCTGGGATGCCTCAGGCACTGCAGGGGGTGCCACCAACTGTGGAGCGACAGCACTGGGTCCCTGTCACGGAGCCCACCTCGCACAACCAGTCCTGCTGCTGCTTCCCAGGCATCCTCCCTTCTCCTACCCCCTTCCCTGTCAACACCCGTGCTTGGCAGGAAGGGTGGGGGCTGGATGTGTCCCCAGAGGCCCCAAACTCTCAGAAGAGAGCCTGGGAAAGCTGGTCACCCGAGGGAACTGGGGCTGGCATCTGGAAAAAAGACCATTTTGGGGGCCAGGGGCTGCCTTGGCAGACACACATCATGGGAACTGCCTGGTGGTGGCCTCGACCGATTCCTCTTTTATGGGCCTATAGATCTGACCTCACTAGGGACATGTGACCCTAACCAGCTAAGGCATGTGGGAGTCTTAAGTCACTGTCATTGTGGTAGTGAGCTCCCCATCACAGAGGGATCCAAGCTGGTGGGGCTGTTGCCTGTCAGGAACATGAGGTTATTCTCCTAAGGAGCCCAAGGCTGTGTTACACAACCTCCTAGCTCTATGCTAGAGCCCTGTGATTCCATGATTCTGGGACTCTGTGACGCCCCATTCTCAGACACTGAGCCTCCCATGATAGGAGGTGAGAACAGCCCTGGGGTAGAGGCCAGAGATTTGGGGGGAAGGCGGGAAACAGGGGAGAATGGCACCAAGCACCCGAAGACATACCACAGCCCCGGGGCCCGGGGCTGGAGGCCTTGCCGCTTGCTGGCTCAGACCGTTGTCAGCTCTGGTGCTGGCCTGGCCTCCGAGGCCTGGGCTGTGTTTGCAGGGCCTGGCGATTCCGAGTCCCACAGTCAAGCTTTATCGGAGCATCACTGGCCCCAAATGAAAGGAATCCATTATTGCTGTAGCCTCCAGCCTGCGGCCCCGGAGCAACAGGCTATTCAAACCGCAGAGCTTCATGCCTTCTTCCGTACCTCCTTACCCACGGAAAATTTGAGTCAATAAACATGCACGACGGAGACACAAATAAAAAATAATGAGGGCTAGCATTTATTAAACATTCAGGATGGGCCAGATACCATTCTGAGGGCTTTACTTGCGTTAACTCGTTCCAATCTGCCCAGGAGGGAGACATCATGATCATCATTAACCCATTTTACAGATGGGGAACCTGAGGCTTAAGGTTTCCTCAGCTCTTGGCTGGCAGAGCTGAGATTCAGACTAGGTTGTCTCTAAAGCCTGTATCCTTGACCACTGCTGCTTCCTGCCTCTCTGCAAGCTGAGGTGGTGAGGGGGAGACAGAGAGGACAGAGATGGAGGTGGACGGGGCCAGACAGGGGAGGGATGGCTCTGAGCCCCTGCGAGGTGGTGCCACTGGACCCAGCCCCAGAGCGACAGGGGCCATCCTGTCCTATCTCACCTTCAGTTGAGCTGTCCAGGCATGGAAGGGCAGCCTCCATCCGTGTCAAGCCTTCCAAAGTCAGACAGAGACGGGCTTTGTGTAATCTGAGCCCCGCTGGCCAGGGATGGATCTGGGCTCCCCTGGCCTTTCTAGAGGGCAGGAGTCTGGGGCTGCCAGGGGCCAGGAGGTCGGTCTTGGATCTGGCCCTTGTGGCCTAGTCTCCTGGGGGAACCCCTGACCCTGAGATAGGGGTGCTGTCTGGCTGGTCACCAGGGCTTCCAGGGCTGAGGCTGAGGGTCTCCCTGGTTCTGTGCGTGAGGGAGTCCCTCTGCTTCTGCAGCCATCTGCCCTGCCAGAGGACCCAGGTAGACAAGAGGAGGATAGAACCCTTGGGGCCACTGGCATTGTCCTTGGACCACTCTGACCGACCTTCCTGTCCCACAGGTACCTTCTAGCAACCTCTCCCACTACCCAGAGCCCCTGCCCCTCTCTAGTAGAAAGAGAGGACTTCCCCATGACGTAAGAGCTCACTTACTCCCCACAACACCCTTGGCCGGAAGGTCCCGTGATCATCCCCATTTTACAGATGAGGAAATTGAGGCTCAGAGAGGGTATATCATTGTCCACACAGCTGACAAGTGGCAAAGCCAGGATTCTAGTCTAGGCCAGTCTGAGCCCTTCACCCAGCCATTAATCCCCATTCCTGCCAAGAGGGCTGGGAGGAGGCCTCCCCACTCCCCAGCCTCCCAGCATGGGGCCAGCCTTTCCAGAGCCCAGGATGGTGCCCCTGTGCCCCCGCTGGGCTGGCCTGTGGGGGCTGGCCCAGGGCCGAGGACAGGGAAGGGAGTGGGCAGTGCCGGGAGAACAATGGAGTGAAAGAAGCGGAAACCCGCTCAGAAGCGCAAGCGGGGAAGGAGGCCAGGCCAGCAGGGCTTTCCAGACAGGCTGGGTCCTGGGGTCCCTGGGGCAGGGGGCAGTGGTGGGGGCAAGGGGTGCCCAGGCCGGGCCTCCTGTGTGTGTTTGAGGTGTCCTGGCTTCCAGGCACTGCTTGGGGAGACCCACACGGGGTCTGTCCTGAGGTGTTAAGGTCCGGCTCTCCCTCTGAGCCCGACCTGAGGAGAACACGGAGGAAGTTTTCGGGAAGGCCGAGATGACTCCACGCTGCTCTGTTCGGCAAGAGGAGAAAGCTGCTGGTTCAGCCTCTGAGCAGGCTTCGAGTGCCAAGAGACGGGGTGGTGGGCTCAGGGCCCCTGCCTGGGGCTGGACAGAGGCTCTGGCTTCCCCCCAGCCAGCCTGGCTAACCTCACCACATCCCTCACCTCCACCCCAGGACACTGTCCTTGGACATGCCCAGGTCTCACAAACGCCTGAGTGCAGATGGGCCAGCCCGGTCAGTCTGCGTCTAGGGCCTGCCTGCTGCCCTTGCCATGATCCCAAAGCACATGTCCACTGGTATCTGTGGGCCACCTGCTCCGTGTTCATCCCTGGTCCCTGGGATATGCCGGTCAGTGACCTGGAGGACGTGTCCTGCCTGGGTGCCCCAGGACAGGAGACTGGTTGTCAAAGCAGCCTTGAACACCTGTGTCCCTGTAGCCCCACTCGCTCAGGGCATCACTCACAGCCCCGCCCAACAGGAGGCCGGGGGCCAGCCTTGCTCTAGGCTCCAGGCTGGGCTGCGGTTTCTGGATGTGACTCTCGACTGTGACGTTGGTGGCTCCTGTGTCAGGCAGCTGGTCCGAGGGGAGCTGAGGCTGAGGGCTCTGCCTTTGAGCCGATAGCCCTGGCTTCACTGCCCACACGTCTCTTTCTCTCTGAGAGCTGCTGCCGGACTTGCAGGGGCTCCGTCAGCCTCCCCTCCCTCCATCCTGACCCTGGGAGGTGCCCCCAGGAGCAGCTTGCGCCACTCTTGTCTGGGAGAAGGACAGAAGGGACGGTTAGTGACAGGCCACAGCGAGGTGGGGCCCATCTGCCTTCTAGGTGTGCCTGGGGCCGGGGGTGGCTCCCCCTCCGTTTCCTTCCTCTGAGCTGAGGAGGATTGGGGTGCAGAGGGCTTTGGTCCTTTTCTCAACCCACAAACATTTCCGGATGCTTCCTTCATGCCGGGCTGTGGCCGGGAGGCAGAAGACCCGGGGCTGAGTCCTGTGCTGTCAGCTCCAGTCCTGCTTATGCCTCAGTTTCCCCCCAGGAGTGGAGTTGGAAGGAGATGGTGCCCACTTCTGCCCCAGTGCCCGTGAGCCACCCACAGCCCCACAGCCGTCGGCCCCCCACCTGGACTGGGCCGTACGCATGACCACGCCTGTCCCTCCTGGAGTCCCAGGGGACTCGTTACAAACAGAGAGAGAGGGTCTCCCTGCCTCACCCTCTCCTTGAGGCCAGGAGAGGGGCCGCGGGTTAGGGAGCGAATTCTCCCAGACGAACCAGGCCAGTCAACAACACAGGCGACCAAAACAACAAGGAAAGATTACGCAACCCAGATCCAGGGAAAGAGGCTACTTGGAGCCTCTCTCCAGGACAGGGGGCCGCGAAACTGGGCCAGGCCTGTGGGTCAGAGCCTGCCTGGCCCGGACTATTTTTGTACTGTCTGGGGGGTGGGGGCTGATGAAATCCCAGCCGTGTTTCACCAAAACACTTTCCCCTCCAGCCCAGGCTCCATGTGGTTCAAATTCATTGTCACTTAACTCATCACTCAAGGCTCTGAGCCGCACCCCTCCCCCTCTGAGAGAAAGACAAAAACACACAGTCTCTGGCACAGGGACGAGGTGGGCGTGAGGGGCTATGACAAGCAGGCTGGCTGTGTTGACCTCAGCCGCCCCGGCAGCCCGCTCTCCATCTTCCAGCTCCATCTGCCTCAGCCCCGCTGTCCTCATAGCTAAGAAGAGGTGGCGGCCATCCAAGCCCCACTGGGGTCCACCAGGAGCCTGAGGGGTCACCACTCTCTCCTCTCCACCCTGCACTGCTGGAAACAGGAAGCTGACATGCCCCAAAGGTCTATGCACAGGAATGCCCAGAGGTCACCCCATGGGAGTGTCCTGATGTTTGTGCCAACCAGCGAGACGAAGCCAATCTTCTTTTGCTTCTTGTCCCTTTTCACGATGTTTGTTGGCTTCCACCTGATCTCCATATCTCCATCACCCCAGGGCTGTGTTGAGGTTGGCAGGGGCAAGATCAGAGAGGATGGGCAGGGCTGCTGAGAGGGGAGCCCCCAGAGGGTATTTGAGTCTCTGTCACACATAGGGCTGGACCTCGGGTTTGACAAACTGCTCACTGACTTCGTGGCTTCTGTGGTAGGCTGGCCACGGCTGTGGGTGCATCTGGTGAAGGGCTCCCCCAGCCTGTTCCAGCCAGGGGTGTGACAATCTCCCAGGCCCTTAGTTTAGCCAACACGAGGTTGGCATTTCTCAGGGGGTGCGTCAGCTGGGGACAGAGCAGACGATTCCGCTTGTGTGTCCATCTCTCCCGTGAGACTGTGGGCCTCTCCAGGGCAGGGTGGGGCTGGCTCCAGCGCCCAGCACTGGGCTCGGCACGGAACCCAAGTGCAACACATGCTTGTTGAATGAATTAATACACTTTCCCAATCAAGTCTAAGTGCTATTTTCATTATCTCTAGGCCACATTTCATCCAGAGCCGTGGCTCTTGGATAAACACTGGCGATCTGGCTTTGCGTATTTCACAGCGAGGGACAGAACTCCCCTTCTGAACCAGCCAGGGAGGCAAGCTTGGATCCCCAGACAGAGGCGACCCCTGGGCTCCCCTCTTGCCCGCTCTGGGATGCCTGTGACCCCTTTTGCTCTGATGACCTGCTGCTGGGCTGCCCTCCACAGACTGCAGGAGCAGCAGGGTGGAGCCCAGGAGTTTGCTTTCCTGGGCAGGGGCAGGCAGTTCCTGAAGCAGCGGAGTTGTTTGGGTGCAAACATTTCCCTGTATTGTCCGGCGTCAGAAGGCAGCCAAGGGTCTGAGCAGGAGAGAGAGAACCAATGCAGGACTTTCCCCCTCCACCTCAAAGAGGACAGGAGGCTCCGAGCCCACACATGGGGGTTGGGGGGTCATCCCAAACCCTGGGGCTTCAGAGGAACCAGGGGAGGACAGAGTGAGGGCATCCAGTTGGGCAGGTGTAGACACGAGTTGGTCTGAGAATTCAAGTCCAGCCAAAGGATGAGGCTGTACCTAGGCTGGGACATGCCCCTCTTGCCCTGGCTGGCTGGGCACAGTGGCCTCCCGTGTCACTCTCTTCTATGTTGCAGCAGACAGCCAACCTCCCGTCTCAGCTAAGGAACCTCGCCCCTCCTCCGAGGCTTCTGCTCAATGACACCTTTTCTGCGGACAGTGTCTCCAAAGATGGGGGCCCCTGGACGTTGAGAGAGGGACATCCACGCTGAGCCTTTGTTGGTCTCCAGAGCTCCTGTGTTCTCTGTCTCAGGCCTTTTAACAAGGTGCTCCCGCTTTCCCTCCCCGGAACTCTAGAAAGATGCTCTTTGTATCTTGAACGAGTTTCCCAAGAGACGCTCCATGGATTGCGGTTTTGGGAGAGGAAAAATCTTCTGGATCCAATAAGCCTGGGAAACACTGGATTGGACAAAGTCCAACAGGCTTCTCTCTTGCAGGACTTCTCAGAGCCTTGATTTGTTCATAGGGACTTTGACTTTCTAAGAAGGGGCCCAGGTGTGTGGTGTTTCCCAGACTTATTTGACACCACAGTCATTTTTCCCCATAGGATCTTTTCCAGAAAAAGTGGGACATATTCTGGGCCACACAGGTCAAGAGGACACCTTGGGGATGACTGGACTTGAAATGTCAAGACACCAGGCTGTGGGTGACAATGCTTCTCTTGTATGTTGAATGAAAAATTACCCTTTCAATATTGGAAAGAGTTGGCCACATGAGGTTCCCTGGTGTCGAGCTAATGTGGGCATCTGGCCACACAATTTGTCCTCTCTTCCTTGGCCCTGAAGGGAGATGAGCCAGCAGGCGGACGGAGCAAGGAGGTTAGGGTAAACCTTGTCCCTTTCTCTAACTTGTCCTGGAAACATGAGCCACAGTAGGTCACCTGCGGCCAAGGCTGGGCAGGACCCAGGCAGCTGGGGAGGCGGAGACGATTTGAGTCATCAAGTTGGTCTGAAGTTCTGGAAAGGGCAGTCCCAGCTTCAAGAGCGATCTGGTCCCACGACCAGATTTTCGGATGAGTTAACAAGATTCAGAACATGCTGGGTGCAGCTTCCTGTCCTCTTCCAACAGCTGAAGTCCCTGGACCCCAGTAGCAGGCTAGGCTCTCCCCCAGACTCCAGGACCCAGCCTGGCCTTAGTTAAGGTATTTCTGAAGGAGACAATGTTCGGGTGACTGGGCTCCAGGCTGGGGTCCCAGTTCCAGCAGTGGAGGTTCAGCTCTGCTCCCAGAGTCCCACTTGTCAGTTCTTCCCCATTGCAAGAGTGTCACCCTGGACCCCAGCTGTCTGCTAGAGACCCTCCTTCCTGCTGCAAGACTTCTCCAACTCTGCCCTCCTGCCTGGTTCCCTGGTCCTAGGCCCTTGTCACCCCATTTGCCTGCTGGACCCCCTCCTGTCATTAGCTTCGGCTGGTCCTCTTTGAGTCTGTCCGGGTCCCAGGCCCCACCTATGGTCTGGCTCCTTGCAGGTGAAGGTGTCTGAGACCTGCTCCATCTCCAAGGGAATCAGCTTTCTCTGTTCCTGTCTGTATCTGCAGCTCTCAATTACCTGTAGGACATGGCCACCGGACGGGCAAGAAGGAAGCATTCTACTCCAATCTGGGATAAGACTGGGCCTTCTTAAGACTCATTCACTCACCTGTTCATTCATTCAATTATTCTTTCTATCAACGTGTTGAGCTGACCATGGTCACGTTCGAAGTCCGTAGTTCTCAAACTTGACTGTGTACCGGAATCCCCGAGACGGCTTGCTAAACCAGAGGGCTGGGTCCCATCCCCAGGGTGCCTGATTCAGTAGGACTTTCTAACAAGCGTCTGGGTGATGCTGATGCTACTGATCTGGGGCCACACTCTGAGAGCAGCTGATCTGCGCAGCCACCAGCTATCACCACCGTGTGTGGACTGGCTGATCGGGCCACTGAACCAGCAGCTTCCTCCCTGAGGGAGATGTGCACAGAGGAAGGCTCGCAGAAGGACCTGGGCCTCGGGGCTGAGAGGGGAGATGTTGCCAAGAGGCAGACAGAGGCCCATCGGGCTGCTCGTGGGGCACGGAGCACAAGCTTTGCCTTCTTCCCAGGCTGGGCCAGACCCCAGAGGTTCAGGTCTGGGACTGCAGGGAGGCAGGCAGGCCCGGGGAAGTTGGGGCTGGGCCGCAGGCCCAGTGCACCTGACCCATGGGGCCGGGAACAATGGCTGGGCCGGCGCGGCCTGGCCCTCTGCCTCGGCACATCTCTGTTTTCCTTCCCAGCCCGATCTTCCCCGAGCTCGCCTCGCTCGCTCCCTCTCCGGCGGCCCAACCCGTCCGCTGGCCCCTGGACAGCACATTCCTTCGTGCTGATCTCTTCTCGGCGGCTGCGAGCGCACGTTCTCACAGTGAGGCGGGAAGTGGGGCCAGGGACCTGGGCCATACGGAAGGGGGGCTCAGGCAGCCTTCCTGGGGCCCTGGCCCCCCATCTGCATCCAGAGACCAGAGGGCACCCGGGGTAGGGAGGAGTAGCCCATCAGCCTGGGGCTCCCCCAGGCCCCAGCCAGCCATGAGGACTTGGACCGTGTTCTCCCCGATCCTGCGTTTCCTGCTGTTAGGGGAGGCCCAGAGACTGGGGGCTCCTGCACTGCTAGGCCCCGACCCTGCATATGGCCACAGCGGCTGCACCCCCTGCAGAGGGTGGCGTCTGTCCAGCTGGCTCTGGGCCTGGTCTGCTCCTCATGGGGGCGCAGGCCCAATGCTGGGCTTTCCTTGGTCGCGTCTGGGACCAGACTCCCTTGGTCAGTCTCCCTTCCCCGAAAAACCTGTCTGTGTGCAGGGGGATGTAAGGGTCTATGTCCCCTCCAGGACAGCCCTGCCCACCCTTCTTTCATCCACACAGGGGTACAGGCTATAAACACCACCACCCCCAATTTGATACCCCGGAGGCAGAGGGACGGTGTTGGCCAGGGTGGCACAGTGTGTCTGTGGCCTGTATTCTCTCTCCCTCCCCAGTGCCTGGGTGGCCCCAGTGTTCAGGGGACTCTGCTGCTCTGCCCAGCAGCAAAGGGGCTGGGGCTTATGTCCTGCTGTCCTCGGAGCCTGTCCTGGGCTGCTTGTGCTGGACCAGGGCTCTGCTTGGGATCAGGCTGTGTGGGGCTGGGGCAGGATCAGAGCTTAGCCTGGGACTGGGATTGGGGCCAGGGCTCAGCCTGTGCCGCCCTCAGGAATCACACTGAGACTGGAGCTCAGGTCGGGGGTAGAGTTGGTGTTAGGCTCAGGGCTCAGTCTTGGTTGGGATCAGGGCTGGGTTGAGTCAGAGTCAGAGCTCAGTCTGGGTCGGGAAGGGTCACAGTTCAGTAGGGGAAGGGGTCAGGGCTTAGGCTGGGTCACGTCGGCACGCAGGCTGGGGCCACGCTGGGGTTCAGTCTGCGGCAGGTGATGGGTTCAGAGTGGCTTCGGAGCCAGGGTTCGGTCTGGGTTAGAGGTTGGTCAGCCCTTAGCCTGGGGTCGGGATCAGGTTAGTCTGGGGTTGGCGGGCCATGGCTGGGGCTCAGCCTGCGGCTCTGCTGTGGGTGTTGGGTCACTGTGGGTTTGGGGTCAAGGCTTAGCCTGGTGTCAGACTAGGGTCTTGGTGTGTGTTAGGACAGGCGCCGTGTGGAGTGGATGGAGGCAGGCATGTGTGGAAGGCGATCCCTGTCCCTCCCGACTGGGTCCACACCCTCTGCCCCCAGCCCCCACAACCAGCTGGTCCCTGACTCGGCAGCCTCGTAAGTGGCCTCGTAAGTGGCAGAACGAGGGCGGGGCTGGGCTTGGTGGGTGGAGAGGTGGCTTCAGTCGAGTTCTCTCTACAGCAAAATGTGCCCTGATGCCTGTGCTGGGCTTCGGGACATGGGGCGTACAAGACAGCACCTTGGTCCTCTCTGGGCCTCAGTTTCCCCATCTGAGAAGCTCAGCATTTGAGAGCTGGGCTGTGCTCCAGAACCCTGGCCCTGCAACGTGGGAGCTGTGTCAGGAGGATGGCGTGAGGAGGGCCGTCGGGGCCACCGCAGTGCTGGCCTGGAGTGAGGTGGCTGAACCGGGCAGCCGGAGGGAGGAAAGGCAGGTGGGACACACCTTTCCGGGAGCCCTGAGGTGAGGGTCTTAGCCAGAGAGGCATCTACTGCCCTTAGCGGCCGAGGGTGCCACTTCTGTGTTCAAAGGGCTTCTCCGGCATGGAGCCTCCCGGACTGCACGGGTGAGGCTTTCACTTTAGGGCTCAGGCAGGGGCCGGGCTGGGGCCGTAATTGTGTGCCGGACTCCAGATGCCGCAGCTCCTGTCCAGTCAGACCGACACCCGCCCTGCTCATCAGCGGGGTCCCCAAGCCACCCTGACATGGGCTTCCCGAGTGGGCGGGCAGGTCGGAAGAACCAGAGCAGCGCTTGGCCTCGGGTCCTCCTCTCAGCTCAGCCCCTGATCTGGCCTCCTCCCGTCAAAGCCGCAGACACAAAGGAGAAACCCCGATTGACGTCAGGGGAAGCGCCCACAGGGCCTCTGTCTCTCCCAGAAATTTGGCTGCAGCGCCTTGCGGATGTCTGTGGTTTTTAAAAGGTGAAAATGGCCCACGGTCCCGCTTCTGTGTCTCCGCCGAAACCTAGCTTCGGGGAGGTGGGCGCAAGGGTCCTTGGTCCTAAAGAGGAATGGGGTCTCTGGCTGCCCTCCCAAGCTCTGCCTGCAGTCTCTTGTAGCTCCTGATCCCTCCACTCGCCACTGACCAAGGCCCGGGTCTTCTGGATCCTTCCCTGTGCTGGCACCCACTGCCCAGGCTCCTGTCTTGAGGGCTCACGCACCTCTGGAGTCTTGGGCCCTGTCTTCCCCACATCTGCGGCCCCCACTCCCAGCCCAGGCCTGGCACATAGTAAGAGCTCCGTGAGCCTCTGCTGGGTCAGGATGGATGAATTCCTTCTGGAACTTCTGTCTCTGGGCATGCTTTGTCCCCACTGCAATGTGGGTGTTTGAACCACTGGTTTCTGAGAACAATTTCTGGGAGCCAGACGGTGCTGCTCTGTGGAAGAGGCCGCCTGTCAGTTGTGGCCTTGGTCAGCATGACCTGGTGCAGCCCGGGGATTGGCCCGTCCGGCCGAGCGAGGGCCATGCTCATGGTCATCAGCCCGCTCCACCTCTGATGCCTGCCCTGGGGACCAGAGCCCCTATCCTGCCCCCGAGGGGCCCACAGTCCAGGATGGACAGCGAAGAAAGACTCAGCCTCTGCCTCCCACCCCAAGGTTTTTCAGCTTCTGCTGCAACCTCATGGCCATCGTCCGTCTCCAGCTCCGCCGTCGCCTGCCTGGACTGTGCAGATGACTGTCTCCCTGGGCCGGTGTCTCCCACGCGATGTCAATCTGATCATGACCCACTTAATCCCCTCCATTTCCTGTCGTGTATGGAATGTGGTCCAAGCGGCTGACACCGGCCGCCTGGCCCACGCTTCCTGTCCCGTCCACTTGTTGCTCTTCCAGCTCCTGCCGCACTGCTTGTGTTTCTAGTCTTTTCTCGGCTTCTCCTTGGGTCTCGCGTCCCAGCTCAGCTAGCAGCAGCCTGCCCCCTACCCCCGCTAGGACTTGGGGTCTCCTAATGGATGGTCAGCGTCTGGACAGCCCTGAGCTGGTCCTCAGGGCACTGAGCCGGTGGCAGTGACTGTGATCTGGCAAGAGCTGCCGTCCTTTCTCCCTGTTGTATCGATGAGATCTCTGAGGCCCGGGGAGGGGAGGGGACAGTTCCAAGGTCACAGGGGCAGTTGTAGCTCACCCCCATGGCCTCTGATTCTTCTTTGCAATTTTCCTTTTGTTGACCTACCACTGTCTCTACCTAGGGTCACCTGAGTGGACTTCCCAGAGGACTTGCCTGTAGGGGAGAACAACTCCTCCAGGAAGCCACCATGACTGCCCCTCTTCCCCCCAATCTCTGAGCCACAGACACTGGCTGCTTCCCAGCTGTCTTGGCATCACGCCATCATCGCCAGAGGTCTCATGTTGAACCCCACTTTCACCTCTGATGCCCTGTGACCTCGGGCAAGCCCTTGTGTCTTTGTGCCCGTTTACCTGTTTATGGAATGAAGGCCTTGACCTTGCTGATTTTAGTGGCGCTGGTGTGGAATCAGGTTTGTTCAGGGGGCTGAGCCCAGGGCCTTGGTGACCGCCTACTGCTAGTACAAAGTGTGGCTGGAGGAACTCAGGAATGGGGGGCGCAGTCCCGGGTGAGAATCCTGCATCAGCTCCCAGTAACTGCATAGCCTCAAGCAAACTCCACCGCTGGGCCTTGGTTTCCTATAAAATGGGGGAAACCGGCCAGACCTAGCTTCCTCCACGGGTTATTAAACGTGATCGTGGCTTTGAAGGTGTTTGCTAAGTGAAACAGCACTGTGCAGGTGGATGTGCAGAATCACTCACCCGTGGCACCCCACACGGCGCCAGGCTCAGGCAGATGACCACGCTGGGCGCCCTGCCGAGGGAACGTGGCAGGTGTCTGGATGCGGCGTCCCCAGACGACTTGTGCGGGCTGCATTCCCGGCAGCGCGTTCTACGTTCCCAGCCGGTCCCACTGCTGGGCTGGGACAGCCCCCGCAGCAGGCTGCTGGGAGGGGTGGGGGGGCCACCTGGCACTGGCCCAGCCTGGCCAGCCTCCCACCCCCATGTTTTGTTCACAGAGTTTGGAATGTCCTGGGACGCAGAGCTCGGCTCCCTGGGGGGGACACTGGTGCCATCGCCTTGATCTCATCGCTGGACAGGTTTCTCCTTCATTCCAGCTTGGGACTCGGCAGGCTTCCAGCCTCAGCCCCTGCCAGGCCCAGTCCGTCTGTGTCTGTCCCAGCGCTGGCAGCCAGGAGCCGTGCAGCTGGGAGCGGAGGGCTTCCCGGGGTGGGGGGGACTCCCCCAGCCCGTCTGCGTGGGCCCCGGGCATGCCTCTGAGCTGGATCTCCTCAAGCCTCTGCCAGCTGTCTTTCTTTTCAGACTCCTTTGCTTGCGACCCCCGGTCTGGGGCCCCAAGGGTGGTTTGGAATGATCTTCTCAGGACCTGGGGACTTGGCAAGGGCCAGAACATGCCAGCTGCCCTGATTTCTATTCTTCTTAGTGGGACAGGTTATGCACTGGGCGGGGCCCCTGCTAAGTGTGTGGCAGCAGGTGTCAGAGACATAGACATGTGTGTGCGCATGCACGTGTGCATGGGTTCTTCTTGATCTTCTAGTTTTAAATATCTCTACACTTGACAGTGACACATAAGGCTGATCAGTCGCAGGCTGAGGCTGGGAGAAGGGCTAGGGAGACTAGGGTCCCTGTTCTGGAAGGAGCCCATCCTCACCTGGTTGGTGCACACCTCTGGTGCTCCTGGCCCCCTCTCTCGTCCTGTCTGGGGAGGCTGGGCCCTTTGTACCCCAGCCTGGTTCCACATGCCCAGGTTGGGGCGCACCTGGCTGGAGAGAGGCTGGTCTTGCTGTCACAAATGTGGAAAGGTATGTGTATATGTGTTCCCGTGCACACGTGAGGGATATTCCTGAGCCTCCGGTTCTGGAAGGAGCTCTATCCTCAGCCGGCCAGCGTATACGCCCAGTGCACCCAGCCTACAACACCTGCCACTTGGGGCCCAACTGGCTGGGATGTAGGGCTGGGCACACCATGGTCGTGCAAGGAGGAATCCTCTCTGCGGGAGTCAGAGCCCCAGGAGGTCCCCTGTGGCCTGTCCTCAGCTTGGGCAAGCCCTGCCCTGATGTAGGTCAGCACCCGCCCCAGCCTCGGGCAAACTCTCCTCTCTCCACATCATTAATGAGAAGACTAAATAAGTCAGTCCTTCTGGAAGGCCCCCCAGCCCCCTAGGCGGCCTGGCTGGAGCTATTAATATTCTCCGTGTTTATGACCCTTGGCCTTGCTGACAGGCTCCTCTTTTGAGCCGTTGGAATTAATTTTGTGAATCAGAGAAGGGGGGAGCACAGCCTGCTGGAAACCAGGACGATGACATCCACCTCCCCCTGTGGCGGGTCCCACTCGCTAATTCTATAAAACAGTCACCGGGCCCAGCCCAGCCCTGGGCCGCCTGCCTGGCCCGGCTGCCCTCATGTCTCTGCTATGCTCTTCCCCTGGGAGGGGGCTGGCCCCAGCCCCGATGATTCAGGCCCCCTGACACCTTGCACTGATGTCAGTGGGAACTGAGGCCTGAGGCCCCGGGACCTTCTGGCCTGCTGCCTGGGTCCGCGCCCTGCACGGGGCTTGGCCGCGGCTCGTGCCTCTCGTGACCTTCCCATGGATGGACGGGCCCTGGCCTGGATACGAGGCCAGGCCAGACAGCCTCCCTCTTGCTGTCCCCTTTCTGAGAGCTGCCCGTGCTGGCGCCGGGCCGTCCCTCGGCCGCCTCGGGTTTCGAGGACTAGTTCTAAAATTAATATGGGGGAATTCAGAGAATTCATGAGCAAGTTCCCAGATAATTGTGGCTGTCCTGGGGGCAAGTCTCCCTCCTTCCTTCCACCTCTCCTGTGTCTCATTTCCCTAATGTCCCATATGGGCAGAGCCTTTTTGGGCAAACCACTCCATGGAGGGTAGGGCAGGACGCCTGCACTCTGCACATTGGGGTAGGGTCTTTCCCCTTTGCCCCCACCTTGGAGAAGTTTCCAAGAGTCTTTTACACAACATAGTCTGTTAAGTCATTTAAGATAGGATTTGCAAATATTTTCTCTCATTCTCTGGGTCATCTTTTCATTTTCTTCATAGTGTCCCTTGAAGCGCAAATGTTTTTAATTTTGCTGTAGTCCAATTTGTCTATTTTTCTCTTCTGTTGCTTGTGCTTTGGCATATTTAAGAAACCATTGCCAACCCCAAGGTCATGAAGATTTACCACTATGTTTTCTTCTAAGAGTTTTATAGTTTTACATTTAGATCTTCAATCCATTTGGGATTAATTTTGTATATGGTATGAGGTAGGGATCCAATTTCATTCTTCTGCATGTGGATATCCAGTTGTCCCAGCTCCATCTGTTGAAAAGACTATTTTTTCACCATTGAAATGGTCTTGGCACTGTTGTCAAAAATCAGTTGATCGTAAACATAATGTTATTTCTCAATTCTATTCTATCACTCTATATGTCTATCCTTATGCCAGAAACATACTGTCTTAATTACTGTAGCTTTGTAGTAAGTTTTGAAATTAGGAAGTGTGAGTCCTCCGATTTTGTTGTTTTTAAAGACTGTTCTGGCTATCCGGGGTTCTTTGAAATTCCATCTGATTTTTAGGATGGTTTTTTTCCATTTCTGCAAAGTACACCACTGGGATTTTGATAGAGATTGCACTGAATTTGTTTTTGGTAGTACTGTCATCAACTTTGGGTAGAATTGTCATCTTAATAATATTAAGCCTTCCAATCCATGAACATGGGATGTCTTTCCATGTATTTAGATCTTTAGTTTCTTTCAATGATGTTTTGTAGTTTTCAGTGTATAAGTCTTGTGCTTCTTTAAAACATTTTTTTTCTTAAGTATTTTATTCTTTTTGATGCTACTGTAAATGGAATCTTTTTTTAAGTTTATTTTTTGGATTGAGTCATTTAAAACAAGATTGGGCATAAAGCATCAACATAAATATTATTTGTGACCCAACCTGTCAAGACCTCACTTGCATAAAGTGAGATCCACCTGTGACACTGAGCCTGGGTCAGTCGCTATCCAGGGCTTGCCCTATGACCCCCTTTCCTGCCCTGGCCACTGCTGGGTCCTGGCCTCTAGAGGGGCATTTCAATTCCTCATCCTCAGTCTCCCTGCTTCCAGTGTCCCTCTGTCTGAGCCAGCCTCCTCCCTGCTGCCCAAATAATTCTCCTACATCTGATTGTGTCACTTCCCTACATAAAGTCCCCAAAGGCTCTGCATCATATCCATGAGAAAATTGTGAGCTCTTTGGCCTTGTGTTTAAACTTTACTAAAGGTTTCCGTTGCCAGCTCTGTGCCAATGACCCTTGTGGGCCTTCTCCACTGAGATGTCCCAGATGTTGCAAAGTCAGGCTCAATGGAGACTCAGCGACTGCCCCAGGCCAGCTCTGCCTACACTGTCTCCATCTCCACCTGCAGCACCTCCATCCTCCCTCTCCCCCACAGGAACACAGCTGTCTCCCCAGATGCCTCTCTCTCCCACCTCACCTCCCTATATCCTGTTATCAAATCCCACAGATTTTACCTCCTAAGCCCCTCTTGTGCCTGTGCCCTCTTCCTTACCCACTGCCCCTTAGTTTAGAGTTTATCCTGTCCTGACCACAGGAGTGATCTTTCTATGACATAGACCCTCCCTGCTTAAAACCTTCTCATAACCCCCCTTCGCTATGGGGGCAAGTCCTGGATGCCGAGGTTCTGACTTGTCCATCCTCTCCTTGGGCTTGCCTTGCACCTTCTGTGAGGACCCTGCAGACCCCAGGATGTCCACACCCATGACAGTGTCCTCACCTGGGGCCTGCCTGGCAACTCCTGCAGACTGGCCCCCAGAGCCCCTCTTTGCGTCGGTGTGCCCACCCCCAGCCCAGGCAGATGACCCCTCCATCTGGATGTCAACTGTGGCATCTGGGACTCCTTGAGTGTGTCCCTCCTCAGCCAGGATCACAGAGCCTGACAGGGCCTGGAATAGAGCAGTGTTTGCTGACCGCCAAGTGGATGGAGTGGGTGGCTGGGGGAGGGACAGAGCCACGAGAGACTTTGAGAAGAGGCTGGCTTGGAGCTTCACGGTGGGATTCCCATTTGGGTGTGTGGGGATCTGAGGCACAGGCCCCCCGATGGCCCCACAGGCAGGAGTCACAGGTGGGTCTGGGGGCGGGGGGAGTCTGTGGATGGGGCCCGATGCAGCTCCAGCTGTGCCAGGAGAGCGCTGGGGGAGGCTGTGTGAGTGTTCCCAATATACTTCCCTTAGGACTCACCTCCCATCACCTCCCCTCCCTCCCCCACCCTCACCCCTCTGTTCTCTCCCCTTCGCCTCCCTCCCACACTCCTTGTTGGTCCTTCTGCATAGCTGAGCAGCTCTGTGGGGCACTCCTGCCTCCTTCTAGGCTCCCTTGGGCTCCCTCTCCCCTGCACACCTTCCTCCTTCTGCCTCCCGTGTCCGCTGCCCGCTCCAGCACACCGCCCCACTGGCGCTGGCTCCCGCAGGTTCTGCAGCACACAAGGTCGTGATTCTTAAGGGCCCTGTGCAGCAGCCACTCCCCCCCCCTTGACTGGGAACCCCTCGAGGGGTTCTCCCCCAGACATCCCCTTGGCTTTCCTTAGAGTCCTCAGCACCCAGCACGGGCCTGGCCTAAGGTTTTAAAATGGAATTCTTTGGAAAGTGACTTACTCTTTGCTGTCCTCTCCCCAGAGATGAGATATCCTCCGAGGGACACAGACCGCCTCCTGTGGGGGGAGGTTATGCTTGGACTGTTGGGGCGGAGTTTGTATTATCAGCAAGGTAGGTCCTAGGACCTTCCGGGAAGTAGATACGGGGCGGGGTGACAGGCCACAGAACTGTCCCTCTTCTGTGCAAGAGCAGGAGGCCCCCTGTCCTGGGTCCTGTCCCTTTCTCATGGCCTAGGGGTCCCACCCTCAGCCTCCTGGGTCCCTCGGCACATGAGCCCATCTGTGCAGCCTGGCTTGGTGCCTCCAACATTCACACCAGCCCCAGGCCCCTGGCGGCTACAAGGGCTCAGAGGAAGCCATCATCCTCGGGATCTGAGCTCCCCACACTGGGTTCCTGTCTCCGCCCCACGGTGCCTCCTGCCAGCACCTAATCGCTTCCATCTGCCCCACTGACTCACAGGGCTGTCAAGGTTCTAAAAATTTCCAAATTCCTCCCCACCCTGCCCTTCCAGGATATAACCCCAGCTCCGGCCCCCCAGCGGCACCCTGTGTACCCGCCAGCTGCTCCTCACGGGGCACGTGGAGTATGGAAGGGAGTGGTGACAGGGGCTTCGTGGAGGGGCTGAGCAGGCAGGGCCTCCAGACCCCCCTGCCCCCAGGGGAGGCCTGAACAGTAGCGGAGAGGCTGAACGCTGAAAAACAGGTCAATGGAACCGTGTGACAACCCGTCCATTGTACAGTTGGGGAAACTGAAGTCCAGAGCCAGGGTGGAGAGTCCCGGCCTTGGGGCTCTGGTCTGGGGCTCTCCCTGGCTGTCACTCTTTCTTCCACCCCTTGGTACCATTTGGGCCATGAGAAAGGCCCTTTCCCAGGGACCAGGGCCACTTGGTGATCAGGAGAGGTCTTCCATGCCCCCCATGCCCTGGCCTCTCCCAAGCTGGCCTGCTGCTCCCCATGTTCCCCCAGGACATGTCCTGAAGAAGTGTTTGTACCTAAACAGTATTTCCAAGGCAACTTGCATTCCTGGGGGGTGGGTGGCAAGGGGGCGGCGGGGGGGGAACGTGTCTAGCTGAGGCCCTGTGACCCATGGCCTCTCTGGGTTTATGGGACTTGGGGCCTGGGAGCTGCTCTCACCCTTGCCCTTGGAGAGAGCTCGAGGATGGCCACACAAGCCACTGCCCCTCCTGTGGCACATCCCCCGTGGATGAAGTGTGTGTGTGGGTGGGGGAAGGCAGAGTCCAGACCTTTCCTCGGACCAAGGGGCAGAGCAGCTCCCAGGGGCCCTCTCTTCCTTCTCCTCCTCCTTGGGGACGCCCTTCCTGGCCTTCCTCTCCCCACCCCATGCGCCTCTTTCTAGTCCCTACTACATCTAAGATGAAATCCAGCTCCTTTGGGACACTCAGCAGGCTACTCTGGCAGCGCCCGTCCACCCCCACGGCCCTGCCTTGCTCTTTTCCCTGCCACACAGCTGCCCGCCGGCAGCCCCCGCACCCCGGCCTCCTCCTCCTGCAACCCAGCTTCAGGGTCACATGTCCTCCTCCAGGAAGGCTTCCTTGAGTTGCTGGAGAGAGTGACCCCTGCCCTTATGCGGCTGGCTTACACCTGGCGCCAACTCACAGTAGCTCCCTGGGACTCCAGGGTGGGGTCCTGTGGCCCTGCCCCACGGCGTGAGAGCCCGAGCAGGGCCAGGAGCCTGCACCCCACTCGCCTAGGCCTTTGCGGGGATGTCCTCAGAGAGGGCCCCGGCCTCAGTTCTGTCCTAGTGTTCACCGAGGCCCTGGATGGAAAGAAATGAGGCAGGCAGAGGTCAGAGGACACAGACTAGGGCGGGTGACACCATGAGAGCTCTGTGACCAAGGAGGGAGGAGGGGGCCTGGGTCCCTTGCTCTGAGTCCCCTCCCTTTGGGGAGCTCCCCCGTCACTGAACCACTTCACTCCTTCCCCTGCTGTCCCTCCTCATTGACCACTCCCCCCAAAGAGTCCCTTCTCCTAGCTGGACGCCCCCAGTCCCGGGCGCTTGGCAGGGCAGTCCCTGCTCTGCTGCTCCCCGTCCTGGTGCTGTGGCCTTTTCCCAGGATTTGGCCTGGAGCCAAGTGTTTTCTGGGGAGCCCTCCAGCCGCCCCTTTCCATGGCATGTTGGGAATGCAGGCGGGAGAGGAGCTCGGACTGGTGGACTTTTAAGGACTGAACCGGGAGCGAGCTCCATCCCTGGGCTCTGGCCGGGCCGAGCTGTCCTGCAGATCTGGCCCATGCACAGAAGGCCTTGGCTGGGCGCCTCGGTGGGGAGAGGTCTCAGCGCTTGGGTCAGGAATGATCTGGGGCGGGAAGCATGCAGGGCCTGGCTGGGCCCCTGTCCCTCCCTTCATGCTCCACTCGGTGGTACTCATGGCTGAGAATGCCTGCCCTTCTCCCAAGGGGCTCTGGTTTGGACTGCCCACCCTGAGCTGGGGTCTCTGGGCTTCTCAGAGGAGCCTGAAGATATGAAAGTAACTGTATCCATGACCGTTGTCCCATTCTACGGGCATCAGCCCAGGCCATTCTCCAACAGCTCTGGGTGTCACCATTACTCCCATGTTATAGATGAGAAAACTTAGGCTTGGAGAGATTCAGCGCCTTGCCCAATGCCTCATAGCTGGTAGATGACACCAGGATTTAAACCCAGTCCTTTGTCCCCCAGTCTGGGGGAACAGAGGGTGGGGAAGAAGTAGAGTAGCGTACTCCCACCCTCGCCCCTCCTGGGGAGGACAGTACCCCCAAGGAAGCCCCAAGGGGCTGGGGAGTCTAGTTCTTGCTTGAGGGAGGCCCCGTCAACTCTCCAACAGGCCACCAAGGCCGTACTCCCAAGGCCAGCCAGGTCTCTCCCTTCTCTCCAAACTGCTTGGTCTCAGCGACTCCCTGAGGACCTGGTCTTGCACAGGACTGAGGGACAGGCTGGCCTGGGATTGGCAGTTTCCCATGCCTTGGCCCTCCGGCCACCTGGAGTTGCCTGAGCCCAGCTGAGAGAACACACCATGGGCTTTGCTCCAGGGGCCTTCACAAGTCTGACTCACTGTCCTGTTGTCCTACAAGGCCCCCTGATGTGGGCATTACTGGGTGGCGTCTCAGGGTGGAGCCAGGATCTAAATGCAGGGGGGTCTGGCGCAGAGCTTGCCCCCTTTTCCCCCTTTTCTCTGTCCTCACTGAGCCACAGAGACCCGGTTCTGGGGTGACGACTGCCGTGGGGACAGCACTGTGGAGAAGGTGGGCAAGGCATCTGCATGGAGGGCTCACCATGGTCTGGTGGGGAGAGGGAGAGCTGCCCCCGCTAGATGCTAAACAGCTGCCTCTGCCTTGTGCAAACCTGGCCCCTACTGCCCAGAGACCCTGCTTAAAAAGTCACCTCCTTTCACTGGGCGGTAGGGGGGCAGCCCAGGCTGCCCCAAGCCAGGGAACTCCTTATACCTGTCCTGGGAACAGCAAATCTCTCTGGGACGGTGTGAGCCCATGGGGGTGGGGAACCCCGTCCCCCCCTTTGTCTCTCTTTCCTGGGCTGCCCACTTTGAGCATCCAGTCCTCCCTTGTCACCCTGACACAGAGGCAGGCCTTGCCCTGGGGATGCTAGTCTAAGGCAGGAGGTACAGCCCTGCCCGGGCTGGTGGTTTGAGGCGTACATGGCCCTGGCAGGGGACTTGGGGACCTGGGGTGGACATGGAGAGAGGCCGGCCGCTATAGAGCTTCCCTGCCCCTTGGCTACTTGGTAGCCGGGTTCAAGTTCTCAGCCAAGCCTGGGCTGTGGCATGGGGAGGGGGTGGGCCAGGCTCCCCACGGAGGAGGAGGAGGTGTGCAGGAGGGAAATGGGGTCGGAGGGCTGGGGTGAGCGGCCTCGCTTGCCCTGACTCCTGGCCCTCCTTCGTCCCTGGACACGGAGCAGGTGGCAGCTTTCCTCCAATGGCCCCACCCCAGTCCTGCTGTCTGGGTCCCAGACATGGCCTCGGTTTATGGGCGATGTTCCCTCCCTGGCTAGCTTGGCGGCCACTTCAGACATGCTCGTGCCTGGACGCCCCCCGCCTCGCCGGGACAGAGAGCACAGTCTGCCTCCCCCAGCCCCCGCCCCCCGCCCTGCTAATCCCGAGCCGTCGGTGAGGCCAAGAATGTCCTGCATACTCTGGCGGGCAGGCGAGCCACGAAGCCTGCTGGAGGGGCATGAATCATGGCCCCCGCCTGCCAAGTGCTCACTTGGGACGTGTTCGAGGCTGGCCGTGCCCAGAGTTGGTGGGGAGAAGGGAGGGGAGGTGAGCTGGCGGCTGGGACGGGCAGACAGAGCCATTTTGAGCGGAGAGATGTCGGCTGGACCCATCCCTAGCGGTAGCACAGAAATTATGTTATAGAATTGTAAGATCCTGGAATGCTACAGTGTTGACTTTTCTCAATTCTGCCTGAAACACAGGATTCGTGGAATGGCATGTTGACACCTCCTGCAGCACACACAGAGGCCAGGGCCTCACTGTCCGCGTGGGGACGCGGAGGCTCCGCGAGGAGAGAGGGCTCTGCTCCTGGTCTTGTGTTGGGTGCAAGCCAGGGGCCCCGTGCCTCCCAGACTGAGGCTCTTCGCTGCCCCACCTGCTCCTGCTTCACCCCATACTCCAGCCCAGCGACTGTGAGCTCCTGGCTGATGCAGAGGAGGGAGGACAGGTGCCCAGGAGCAGTGTCCCCAGGGCAGGGACCTCTTTCTGCTCCCCTCTCTTCTCTGCAAGACACAAGCTGCCCCTGGCGACTCCCACCCCCACCTGCCTCCCTGTCTGCAGAATCCCCGCGCCAGCTGCCGTTCCCCTCCCTGTGTCCCCACCACGAAGGGGGCCTGCTCCGCCATCTGCACCCCATCATTCCCTTAGTCAGAAACCGTCCAGCGTGGGCCGGATGTCCTCTGGACACATAGGCCTCCCCCAGCCTCCTCCCCCAGCCCCCGCTCGTTGCCTTGCCACTCATCATTGTAAAATTTTAAAAAGTCCCCCATGGGGTGCAGGATCTGCCCCGCCCAGCCCTCCCTACCCCTCCATCCATCTGTGGCCAAGTTTCTTCAAAGACTTCCCCCTCCCCCATGTCCCCGACCCACTCTCTCCAGAGCTCTCTCCTATCTGGCTTCTGTCTGAGTCCTCCAGGGACAGATGGACAGGTGGAGGCTGCCACAGCTCTTGTGCAGGGGCAGCTGCTCTTCCTCGCCATCATGTAGTCCCTTGCCCCGACGAGGTCCCCCCACCCTGCTGAGCCCGTGTTGCTGGCCCTCCCCTGCCTCCCCCAGGGCCTTCCTCTGAGCACCTCTCGCTCACGCCCCTCTGCAGGTGGTCCTTAGGTCACCTCCCAGACCTCTTCTCCTCTCGAGTCCTCCTCCCAGGCCAGGTCTCCCTCCTATGGCTCAATTCCAAACACACTCTCCCCAGGTCACTGGCCTGGCCCTCCCCAGGGCTCCAGGTCAGGGTGTCCAGGACCACTGGGCATGCTCATGGGGGACCCGCAGGCCCTCACACCCAAACCCGAGGTTGAGCTATCTGCTCCCCCAACCCTGCTCCTCCCCAGGGTCCCCCTTTCCAGGAAGCGTCCAGGCAGGGAGGCTGGCATCATCTGAGACTCCTCCCCACCTCCCCCCGCCCTCAGTCCCGATGGTTGACCAAGGCCAATCGACGCCATCCTCTGACTTCATTCTCTCCCAGCTGCCATTGCCTTCATCCTGAGCTCATCCTGTTTGGCCCAGACTATTGTGACGTCCACGTCACCAGCTCCTGGACTCTGGGCTCTGCCCCTCGGCTGGTCCTCCATGGGGAGCCAGAGGCAGTGCCTCCGGATGCAAACCTAACCATGCTGCTCTCCAGCTCAATGCCCTGTGCCGGCTCCCCCCTGCCCGCCAGGCCCCGCTGGGCCCTCTGCGGCCTGGTCCCTGACCCTCTCCAGCCTGGCCCAGTCCCCCTCTCCCCACAGGGCCGTCTCTCCCCACCATGCCTTACCCATCCTCATGCCATCTTTTCCCTGCTATCCCTCCTGCGTGGGATGCGTCTTCCTTTGCCACTTGACAAACTGTCTGCCCAAGTCACAAGTTCCCTCCTGCGATGGTGCCTTCTGAGCCCAGGCTGTGCTCCCAGCCGTTGGCCCCAGCAGGTCTGAGTTCTGAGCATTTTTGCCATGGGCTGGGCTGGTGGGTGTGGAAACTTTTTCTCCTCTGGGATTTCTAACCCCATGGGAGAGGGCAGGGCGAGTGGGTGCCCGGGGGCGGGGAGGGCTGGCAGCTGGTGGAGGGAGGAGAAGGCCGCCAAGGGATCAGGCACTAGGCTGCGTCTCTGGGGGCAGCAGGGTCTTTGAGGCCTGGGTGGGGGGCGTGAGATCCCTGGACACCCAGGCCAGGATACCAGGGGGCGGGAGACCCAGTGGAGAGATGGAGTTTGTGCAACAGCATTCAAGATGTTTGCAATAAAGGGGAAATGGAAAAAATGTTAATTCAATTTTGACAGTGCCCTAGGGAGGGTGCGCATGGCCGTGAGCTCCCCAACTGCCACCCTGCCCAGCCCTGCTCTGCACACTCCAGGGAGCGAGGGAATGTGGGGGAGCAGGGTGAGGTGCCCCGAATGCCCTATCCCAGGACGGCCCCCGCTCCCTGCACCGAGCTGCGTGCTTGTAAAACCATGTGCCATTCAGCTGAGTGAAGGCCGCTCCCCAGGGAAGGGGGCCTGGCTGGCTCACTGCTTTTGTCTCCCAGAGGAGGGGTTTCGGTTCTGGAAAAGACCCTCAGCTGGGAGGTGCCAGCTCCTTCTGGTTTGAGGGGCCTCGAGCCTGGCATTGCCTGAAACTCCTATGATCCTGGTGTTAGCCCCTAGAGCCTGGGATCCAGGGTCACAGCCAGGACCCAGGTACCAGGAGCCAGTCCGGCTCCCAGTGGCTGTGTGGCCTTCGTGGAATCACCCCTACCCTCGCCCTGCTCCCATGGCCCTCTTGGGATCATGGAGATTCCTTAGGAGGGAGTTCCCGTCCCAGACCAGGGGGAGGCTGTGCCTGGCTGCAGAGAGAGTTGGGACTTTGAGCGGGAGTGGGAGGAAGAGATGGCCAGGGCTTCTGACCCTGACTCCCACCACTCAGACCCTAAGCGGCCTGGCTTCTCATCGCCAGATTGCAGAGCTGACGTCTTCCCTTCATTGGCCACTGCATGTCCCTTTGCCTGTTACCTTTGGAGAGCAGGAAGCACAGCACTGAGAGACTGCAGGTGTGCCTTGGAATCACCCCACCAGGAATGGGGAAGCCAGGGCATGGATCCCCTGGCTCCCACCCCTGATCAAGGGCCACGCTTGGGAGCATCAAGTCCCCTGCTCCTCTGGGTGGCACTCAGCAAGCTCTGGTGTCAGAGGGTGCCCAGGCAGAGAAGAAGAAAGACAGAGACAAGGGCTTGAAGGGGTGGCCATCCTCATGCTAGGAGGGCTTCAGCAGCAGGCAAAGTCAGGTGAGCCGAGGGGGCCTGGGCAGGGGCACCCATAGGTCTGCTCTGCCTGTGTACACACCATGCCTCCTTCCCCGACTGCTCCCCCTACATTCCCAGGGCTTGGTCCCTGCTGTGACCCTGCCCTGGGAATATTTCTGGGAGGCCCTGGGGGATACCTTGCATGCTTCCATAATTGGAAGCATTATTGTCACTTGTTATTGTCATTTTCCACTAGGATAGCCCTCACTGCCACCTTCACTCGTGACAAGAGGACCCATCTGTCGCTGGAGTCCACCCTTTGCCATGCTTGCCTCTGCTCTCCTTGGCTTCCAGGGCCACATAGGCCACCTGCCAAGGCCACTGCTTGCTGTCAAGCTCAGTGCTCAACTCTAGGCTGGCAGTCGAGTATGTGAGGGCAATTGTCGTGGCCTTTGATTGGCCCCTTTCTTTCATATATTGAACCACTCTTGAATTCTGGGGATACATCCCACTTGGTCATGGTGTATAACCCTTTTAATATGCTATGAAATTCAGTTTGCTAGTATTTTGTTGCATCTATCTTCATAAGGAATATTAATCTGTAGTTTTCTTGTAGTGACTTTCTCTGACTTTGGTATCAGACTAATGCTGGTCTCAGAAAATGAGTTAGGAACTATTCTTTCTCTTTAATTTTTGGGAAGAGTTTGAGGAAAACTGGTATTAATTATTCTTTAAATGTTTGATAGACTTGACCAGTGAAATCACCTGGTTCTGGTCTCTTCTTTGTTGGGAGGTTTTTTAAATTACTGATTTGATTTCCTTACTTGTTGTAGGACTATTCAGATTTTCTAGTTTTTCTTGAGTCAGTTTTGTTAGTTTGTATGTTTCTAAGAATTTTTCCATTTCAGCTAGGTTATCAATTGTATCTTGACATACAATTGTTTGTAGTATTTTTTGTAATCCTTTTTATTTCTATAAAGTCAGTAGTAATGTGCTCTTTAATTTCTGATTTTAGTAATTTAAGTCTTCCCTACTCCTTTTCTTGTTTCAATCTAGCTAAAGACTTGTCAATTTTGTTAATCTTTTCAAAGAACCAACTTTTGGTTTCATTGACTCTCTTGTTTTTCTGTTCTCTATTTCTTTTATCTGTATTCTAATTCCGATTTGTTCCTTCCTTCTACCAGCTTTTGGTATAGTCAATTCTTTTTCTAGTCCTTTAAGGTGTAGAGTTATGTTATTGATTTGAGATGTTTTCACTATAGGCCATAAGTTTTGCTATGTTTTGTTTTCATTTTCATTTGGTCCTGAGTGTTTTCCAATTTCCCTTGTGATTTCTTCTTTGACTTATTGGTTGTTTAAGAATATGTTGTTCAGTTTCCACCAATTTGTGAATTTTCCAGTTTTCCTTCTATTGTTGTGGTCAGAGAAGATACTTTGTATGATATCTACAAACTCTATTGAGACTTAATTTGTGGCCTAATATATGGTCTATCCTGGAAAATGCCCATGTGCACTTGAGAAGAATATGTATACTATTGTTGTTGGATAGATTGTTCTGTGTTTGTCTGTTAGACCTAGTTGGTTTCTTTTGTTAAGTCTCCTATTTCTTTATAATTATCTGCTATCTCCATTATTGAGAGTTGCGTATTGAAGTCTCCAACTATTATTGTGGAACTGTCTATTTTTGCTTCAGTTCTGCCAGATTTTGCTTCATATATTTGGATGGTTTGTTATCAGGCCTGTAAATGTTTATAATTGTTATTTATATCTTCTTGCTGTATTGAACCTATTGTTAATATATAATGTCATTCCTTGACTCTTGTAAACATATTTGCTTTAGAGACTATTTTGTCTGATATTAATAATATTATAGCCACTCCTGTTCTCTTTTGGTTATTATTTGTATGGGATATCTTTTTCTATCTTTTTACTTTCAATCTATTTGTGTCTTTGAATCCAAAGCGGGCCTCTTGTAGATACCATATAGTTGGATTATGTGTTCTTATCCGTTCTTCCAAAATCTGTCTTTTGATTGGAGAGTTTAATCCATTTACATTTAAATTAATTACTGACAAGGACAGACTTACTTCTGTCACTTTGCCATTTGTTTTCTATATGCCATATAGCTTTTATGTCCTTCACTTCCTGCATTACTGTCTTCCTTTGTGTTAGATGATTTTTATAGTAAAATGTTTAGATTTCATCCTTACTTCCTTTTGTGTGTATTCTATAGCTATTTCCTGTGTGGTTACTATGGAGATTGTGTTTAATATCCTAAATTTATAAAATCTAGTTTGAATTGATACTAACTTAGCTGCAATAACTTACAAACACTGTGCTTCTGTACAGCTCTGTCCCCTCTGCCTTTATATTATTGTTGTCATAAATTATATCTTTATATACATTAACATAAATTTATAATCTAAAAAATGTATTTGTCTCTAAAATAATATAGGAATAAAAAAAGGAGTTATACATCTAAAATTGCTATAATGTTGGCTTTTATATTTACTTATGTAGTTACCTTTACCAGAGTTCTCTATTTTTTCATATGGCTTCAAATTACTATCTAATGTACTTTTATTTCAGCCTGAAAGACTCACTTTAGTATTTTATGTAGGGCAAGTCTGCTAACAATTAAATCACTCTGGTTTTGTTTATGTGGGAATGTCTTAATCGTGCCTTCATTTTTTTTCAAGATAGTTTAGCTAGGTATAAAATTATTGGTAGATGGGTTTTGTTTTGTTTTTTCCTTTCAATATATTATCCCATTCCCTTCTGGTCTCCATGGTTTGTGATGAGAAATCAGCTATTAGTCTTACTGCAGATCACTTGTGCATGAGGAGTCACTCTCTTTCTGTTTTCAAGATTCTCTCTTTGTTTTTGTGTTTTGACAGTTTAATTATAATGTGTTTCAGTGTGGATTTCTTTGAGTTCATCCTACTAGGTGTTCTTTGAGCTTCTTAGATGTGTAAATTCATGTCTTTCATCAATTTTGGGAAGTTTTTGACTATTTTAGCTCTAATATTCTTTCCTCTCCTTTCTCTCTTGTCCTTCTGGAACTTCTACAATGCACATTTTGGCATACTTGATGTAGGCTCACAGGTCTCTTAGGCCCTGTTTACTTTTCTTCATTCTTTTTTCTTTCTGTTTCTCAGGCTGGATAATTTCAATGGGCCTATCTTCAAGTTTGCCAATCCTTGCTTCTTCCTGTTCAAATCTGTTGGAGCCCTGTAGTGAAATTTTCATTTCAGTTATTGTACTAAATTCAGCTCCAGAATTTCTATTTGGTTCTTTTATAATAATTTCTAATTTCTGTCTATTGATGTTCTTATATTGTTAATACATCGTTTTTCTGATTTCCTTTAGTTCTTTGTCCATAGTTCTCCTTAACCGTTTGAGCACATTTAAAGACAGCAGATTTAAAATCTTTTGTCTAGAAAAATCTAACATCTGGACTTCCTCAGAGATGGTTTTTTATATTTTCCCCATGAATGGGCTGTACTTTCCTGATTCTTTTATATGCCTTATATTTTTTGATTGTTGAAAACTAGGACATTTTGAATATTATAGAGTATTAACTCTGTAGATCTACTTTTCTCCCTTCCTAAGGGTTTACTTTTGTTGATTTTTAATGGTTTTAATCAGTCATTTTTAAAGTAACTTTCCCAGACTCTTTTTGCAAAGAAACTGTGTTCCTTGTTGAGTGTGGCCACTAAAGTTTCTATTTCATTATCTCAGTGGCCAGCCTGACAGATTTCCTTAAAGGCCAGGAGCCAAAGGGAAAAAGAAAATTAGTACTTTCCTGGTCTTTACAACTTAGTTCTGAGCTGGGGCACTCCTGCAGTGCTAAGCCAGGCCACCTACAACTCTGCTTTAACCTTCACCTTCTGTTTTGTGGCACTCACAGAGCTAGCAGAAGTGGAAACCTAGGGACCTTTCAGGTATTTGCTGAGCATATGTCCCATCCTGAGCATGCACAATGCACTCTGTTTTTCCCAGTATGCACAATGGACCTTCTCAGCTATTATTACCCCAAATACCTGCCTTCTTGGTCTCTTTCTTCCCAGGCTTTTGGATTCTGTCCACCGCTTATTCCATCTGCCATCCCTTGCTCCAGGAGGACACAGTCTACATATTATTTAAAATATTTCCACAAATGCCCCTGTGGCCCAGAAATCCATTTCAGTCTGAGGGAGGGGACAAAACAAAAATTGACCTCTATGGCCTCTGTGCCATCCCTCAGGGAACCACTAGACAGGTCAGAACACAGATCCATAATATCCCCCAGCACCAGAAAGCCACACCAGAAACACAGGCCACTGTCCTCACAACTACTGCCATGCTGGGAAAAGGAAGACAGTAGTCAGGTAGGCAAAAATGCCACAATTTTCCTTTACCCAAATTCTGGGTAAAGGAAATTCTTTAAGCTCTTTTCTTCTTTAAGCAGCATCCTGTATGCTATAAATTTTGGATTAGATTCCAGAATTTTAAAAATGTTGATTAAGTTAATCTTTGCCAGTTTATGGTTGTTTCAGTGGAGGAACTAATTCTTTTCTTTCTTTCTCTTTCTTTTCTTTCTTATTCTTTCCCTTCCCCTCCCCTTCCCCTTCCCCTCCCCTCCCTTCCCTTCCCTCCCTTCCCTTCCCCTCCCTTCCCTTCCCTTCCCCTCCCTTCCCTTCCCTTTCCTTGTCTCACTTTGTCACCCAGGCTAGAGTGCAGTGGCATCATTGCTCACAGCAACCTCAAACTCCTGGGCTCAAGCGATCCTTCTGTCTCAGCCTCCCGAGTAGGTGAGACTACAGGCATGTGCTATCACACCCACCTTATTTTTCTATTTTTTGTAGAGATGTGGTCTCACTCTTGCTCAGGCTTCTCTTGAACTCCTGAGCTTAAGCAATCCTCCCACCTTGGCCTCCCAAAGTGCTAGGAGGAACTGATTCTTTAAGTGCCTTACTCCACCACTTTCTGTAATGTCACTTGGTGTCTCTCTTCTTAACTTTATGCTTTTATTGAGGTAAAATTTACAAACAGCAAAATGATGTGTTTTATGTATGTGTGTACTCATGCAATCCCATTCAGATCAGGACACAAAATGTTTCAGGTCCTCAGAAGTTTCCTTCGTGCCCCTTCCCAGGCCACGCCTGCTCTCCCAGGGAAGAGTTATTCTGCCTTCCATAGCTGTACATCAGTTTTGCCTGCCATAGATTTTTAGTAAATGGAATCACGCAGTGGGTACTTTACCGAGGCCACTTTTACTCAGCTTCGTGGTTTTGGGATTCATCCATGTTATTGTGTGGAGCTGAAGCGCATTCCTTTTTTTTTTTTTTTAATGAACATACCATGATTTGTTTATCTATTCACCAATCGATGGGCACTTGGGTTGCTTCCAGTTTGCAGCTGTAATGAATAGAGCTACTCCAAACATTCTTGCATGTGTCTTTTAGTGGATGCAATATATGGACTTATTTCTCTTTGGTATGAATTTGGGAGAGGATTCTCTAGGTCATTTCACTGTTGGCAGATACCCGTCTGTCCACACGCAGTGGCTTTGCTTCCGTGTTCACCCAGCCTGAACTCTGGTTTGGCCCCTGTGGCGTTATAAGAAATATCTATTTGGTCTTTATCCCTGGTTCTGGGCACATAGCTCCTAAAACCCTAGGCATCTCTGGAGTGGTAAGAGGGTTCTTTGTATGCTAAAGAGATGGCAGGTGGCTGGAGTATAGGGAGCTTCAGGATGGCAGCTGGTCATCAGAAAGGCCAAGGCATGATTAGAGAATTGGAACTTTTAGCCCCACCCCCGACCTCTGATCTCTGGGGAGGAGAGAGGGGTTGGAAGTTGAGCTCAATCACCAATGGCCAGTGGTTTAATCAATCGTGCCTATGTAATGAAACCTCTGTAAAAACACCTGAACCACAGGGTTTGGGGAGCTCCTGGCTTGGTGAACACACTGAGGTGCTGGGAGGGTGGTGCACGGAAGCTCCGCACCTGCATAGCCTCACACCTTACCCTGTGCACTGCTTCCGTTTGGCTAGTTTTGAGTTGGACCCTTTAATTTTATTTACTTATTTATTTATTTTTGAGAGAAAGTCTTACCCTGTTGCCTGGACTAGAGTGCAGTGGCGTCATCATAACTGACAGCAAACTCAGACTCCTGGGCTCAAGTGATCCTCCTGTCTCAGCCTCCCGAGTAGCTGGGACTACAGGCATGCACCACCATGCCTGGCTAATATTTTTAAATTTTTTATAGAGACAGGGTCTCACTATGTTGCCCAGGTTGGTCTAGAACTCCTAGCCTCAAGTAATCCTCTTGCCTCAGCCTCCCAAAGTGCTGGGACTACAGGCACGAGCCACGAGTTGTGCCCTTTATAATAAACTGGTAAGAGTATGCAAAGTGCTTTCCTGAGTTCTATGAGCCGTTCTAGCAAATGAGGAGGAGATTGTGGGAACCCCTGATTTGTAGCCAGTTGGTCAGAAGGTGACCGGGTACCTGCCACTGTTGTGTGAAGTGGGTGGGGTCGGTCTTGAAGGACTGAACCCTTAACCTGTAGAGTCTGAGCTAACTCTGGGCAATTAGTGTCAGAATTAAATTGGATTGTTGGACACCCGCTTGGTGTCTGGAGAGTCAGAGAACTGGTTGCTGGTGTCAGAACTTTGAACCCCACACTTCCCAAGACTCCCATGGCCTCACCCTGTCAGGCTCTCCAGCCCTCTGACCTCACCTGTTGCTGCTTTGACTCTTCTCGAGGGCCTGGTGGACCTTCCCCCCAAACCCTTCTGGGCCCCATCTCTGCTGGGGTTGGTCTCCACCTTGGCCATCCTGTGGCCTTCCAAGGCTTTGACCTTCAGTCCAGTGAGCATGTGTCCACAGCACTGCATTCAGTCCTACCTTGTCTGCTAAGAGTGAGTGACCCAACAGTCCACTGCTTGGTGACATCTCTGCTTGTGTGGCCCCATGTCCCTCATGATCTGTACTTTCCCAACTGTCCTTTCCATCATCCCCCAGCCACCCTCTCCCTCTGCGGCTCCACTGTCCCTCCCGCCATGCAGGGGCCCCCACTTCCTTCACTCTGTCCCTTTCCTCACCTCCAGCAACCAAGCCGCATGGAGAACCCGAGCCCTGTCCATGGCACCTCTCTGGTGTCTTGGGGAGCCCCCTCCTGTCCCGTGCCATGGCCCCTGCCCCAGCCCAGGTCTCAGTGTCTTCCTCCAGCACGTAGCCTCCTTGCCGGGCGCCAGACCTCCAGCCTCACCTTCACTGATCAGCTTGGCCTGGAGCTCCATGCATGGTCCCCAGAGACAGCCCTGGTGTGTCTGCCTTGGCGAGGCTGCACTTGAAACCCGTTTTTGGGCCTGGGCCACAGCTGAGCCAGCCTCAGGCACCATTCCTTAGCACCGATCGTGCGTGGCGGACACGCTCCGTGGCTGGGGCTCACAGGCAGGTTTTTCGAGTTAGGGATTTGGAAGGGACTCCAGCACTGGTTGCAGTTCAGAGCCCAGGAGACACAGGAGAGCCCTTGCGTGAGCTCATCTTTCCCAGGGCAGCCGGGCTCAGGGCTGAGCGGGCTGGGGAGGCGAGTTGGAAAATTTCATACTCAGGCTCGCCGCTTGGCCAGCCTCTGGGTGTTTGGCAGCTCAGGTGACTTGTGGTGGGACGTCGGTCAACCCTTCCCTCCCGCAAGTACTGCCAGTCTTCAGGCCACCTCCAGATGCATCACAAACAGGGGGCTCAGTGGGGAACCCCAAGAGGCAGACCCTAATAGGGGCTTGTGCTCCTGTTGGGGAAGGGAGATTCACAAGGAAACAACGAGACAACAAGATTGGCTGGGGTAGGGGAGATGGTATTGATCATTGGAGTTGGGAACGCTAATTAATTTGTGCTGAGATGTGTCCACAACCCTCTGGAAGGAACAGAGTAATACATCCCAGACAGGAGGTGCCTTATTACGGTTAGAACACAGCTCTGGAGCCAGACTGCCTGAAGCAGTATCTAGCTCCTCCACTTGCTAGCTGTGTGTCCTTGGGCAAGTTGCATAACCTCTCTGTGCCTCTGTCTCCTCATCTATAAAATGGAGATAATAATAACAGCACCCACCTACCCACCTCATCAGATGTTTGTTCAGGGCAGTACCGGGCACCTAGGAGATGCTGAACAAACGTTGGCATAGTTACTGTCCTACTTCCTTCTTACACTGCTCCCTCCTTCCCTACCTTTGCTACTCTGGCCCCACCGTGGTCCTTTCTGCCCTATCTACCTGGGGAACTCTTGTTTCTCCTCAAATACAGCCCCCAAATCACCCCTTTGGGAAGCCTTCCCCAAACCCGGGTCCCTTCTCCTTGTTTCATCAGCACTTAACTTTTTAAAATTTTAAGCGTCTGATTATCTGCCTGGCATCCCCACCAGCCGGAGAGCAACTCGAGGGCAAGATTGTGTGCAAACCATTTCCTCGTTCCTAGTACCCCCATTCCCCTGGGGCCAGCCCCCAATAATCACGTCATAACTGTTTGTTGAATAAATAATTGAAAAAATTAATGATGCATGATAAAAAATGCAATCACAGAAGATTGACATAATGTCCTAAAATGTGGCAGGTGCAATGTAGGGTCGGACTGAGCATAAATTGGCCATGGTGTTGCTCAGAGCCCAGGCCATGCGGAGGCAGTGTTGTGAGACCCTGTGGGCGGTGGTGGTCAGGGCAGGCTTCCTGGAGGAGGGGGCTGGGAGTGACTAGCCCAAACTGGCTCCAGCTGGCTCCAAAGGTGTCAAGCGCTGTGGGATTGGCAGCTGAGGCCCCGTGGTCTGCCCTGGGCCATTCTGCTTCCACTTTGGGGCCAGGGGAGCTTGGCAGGGTACAAACCCCCTCTCCTGTCCAGGGAAAGGACCCGGATGTGAGACAGTGGTGGTGGGGACCAGCCCCAACCCAGAGACACACGGAACCTCTTAGAGTGGATTTCACGCCTGGGCCCTAATGTGGGCCGTCTCAGCTTTGGTTCGGAAAAACAGACGTCTTGCTCTGGCCACCTGAAACCAATTGGAAACAAATCTTCTCTCCCTGCCCTGCCCCCAACACATGTGGCGGCCAAAATCAAAGCAGAACAGAAAGGCAAAGGGGTTCAGGACCCTGCTCCCTGCAGTGGGCAGAGAGGCCCCTTCCTCTCGGGTGGGTGGGAGCTGGGTCGTCCAGGCCTGTGCCACACATGCCTGCCGGTCTCCGCCCCACTCCCTGTCCACTTGCCCGTCCTCTCTGTCGATCAAACAATCAAACAGGCTACAGACGAGGCTCACCAAAGCCGTGCTCGCAGTCAGCGTTGGGGACAGCCTGCAGGCCGCCCCCTTCTAGAAAGCCTACGCTCTGCAGCCTGGCATGGGAGGCCCCTGCCTTCTGCCCTGGCCCCGTCCCCACTCCTCCCGCTCAGCACCCTGACCCACCAGTGGTCTCCTGGTGGTCACCATGTGGGGCTCCAGGCCCACTCATTTCCCTCTACTGCCTGGGTGACATTGGCCAAGTCCTTGCAGCTCTGAGCCTCAGTTTTCCGGTTGGTAAAATGGGGAGAGTGACAGTCACTCCCTGCTTGAGTGGAAGGGGCGGCCCAGACGAGAGGGAGTGCAGGAAGGTACACATTCGGGTTGTCTCCGCTCCTCTGGGCCACCCCCACAGGAAACTCCCTGGACCCCATGACCCCTGCGGATGTGTCGCTGCAGGACTCTGTGCGGTTCAGCAATTCCTACACACGCCTGGTTAGAGTTATGTGTCTGTCTGTTCCAGAAAAAGTACAGCATTGGAGGCCAAAGGTCTGGGTTTGAGCCCTTGCTCTGCCACCGTGGTCTCTTGAGATGGGCAAGGCGTCCCGCACGCCGGCGCCGGCCCCACGTCCTCATTCACGAGCGGGATGGTTACAATCACACCCACCTCCCAGACTTCTTATGGGGCGCAAATGGGATTCCTGCATGTGAAAGCACTTTGGAAACTATAAAAAGCCCTTGGTCATGTTGCTGCTCTCTGTTTCTGGTTTGATGTAGGCTTCTTGTGGGAAAGTCCTGCTTCTTGCTGGACCAGGGTGGTTGCGCTGGGAAGACATGGATGCAGGTGGGTGCCCGGTGGGTCAGGGTTAGGGGTGTCAAGGTAGAAGCAAGCCCAGGAGCGCTGTCCCCCAGGGCACAAATGGCTCGCGGGAACTCACGTAGGGGAGGGAGGCAGCCCCGACCCTGTGGAGCGATTCCCGCCCGCTCCCCGTCTAAAGACATCCAGATGGTCTCTTGAAGTTACCCAGGAAGCTGGTTGCCAGACATGAGGGCTCTGAAAGGAGGTCCAAAGAGACATGACCAGAGGACACAAGAGGACACATCTGATCGCTGAAATGAGAAAACAATCGAAAGGCTGGATCGCCCAAAGCCCGGCTAGAAACCGTCAAAATATAAACACCCACTGGTAGACAGAGCACAGCGATCAGATTGTAAAATGGAGCGCCAGAAAAATGCTAAATAATTGAATTATGAAAATTCATTTTTGAATATGAAGGAAAAAGGGCAGCCTGGTGCGGCAGGCGGCGGGGAGGGGACCGGGCTTGAGAAGCATGTTTCCTGAGGGGCACGCCCAGGCAGGGCTGTGTCTGTGTCACCCCCGTGCCCTGCGCCAGCCAGAGGCCGGGCCTGAGCAGGCATCGTCAGGTCCTGGGGGATTTGTTATCTTGAAGACAATGGGGACAGTCGGGAAATTCTGTAGCCAGCAGTTTGGCTGTGGGGTGCTCCTTCAAGCAAGCAGCTAGGTAGGGAGAAAGAACCCAGTGAAATTTTAAAGAGACGGAACCTCTGGGAGTTGGTGACTGCTTGGACGCTGTAGATGGAGGGTGGTGGGAGGGTGGTTGAGGACAACCCCACATTTAGGGCTCAGGAGATGGGGTGGGTCGGGAACAAGGAAGATCAGGCTTGGGACAGAAAAGGCTGATCCCAATTTGTGGCTCACAGCGTCTGAGGTGGGCCGTCCAGGAGATTCGTCTAGGGGAAGCTGGGTCTATACAGGCGGGGTTTGAAGCAGAGTCTAGACGGAAGATTCAGCCTTGGAAGCGGTCTGAGGTCGAGTTTCTCAGAAGTAGACCATGAGATGCCAATTTTTATGCAAATGATTTATGAAGGAAGTGCTCCCAGGGGAGACTGAACGGGGAGTGGGGGACACAGGACAGGAAAGGGAGGAAGTCAAGTCCAAGTGCGATATCGGCAGGGTCCTGGGGAGCCCGACCCCAGGAGACATTCGGGAGTGTATGTGATGCTTCCTGACTTGGGGCGAGCGAGTTTTTCCTGTGCCAGCGTCAGTGGATGATTAGGGACTGCCCCTGCCAGGGCTGGGAAAAGTATTCGGGTCCCTGCAGGTGCTGGGAAGCCTGGGCCAGTAGCCCAAGGGCCGTCCTTCAAAACAGGGCCCCTGTGCTGGCTGTTGGCAGGGACAGCATATCAACCACAGGGACGCAGAAGTGATCACATGGCTTGCGACATGTAGGACATGCCTCGGCACTGTCAGTGGTGTGTTTAAGGTCATTGGAGCTGGGCAGATGGACTGGCTGGGAAGAGGACAGGGATGGGGGGTGGTGTCCTGGGGGACCTGGCTGGAAGGGCCTTGAAGGCCACCTAAGCCAGTCCCCTATCTGATGTCAGAATCCTTTCCCCTGCGCTGCTGGGCTGGCATTGGTTGCAAGTGACTGACCCTCGACTCCATCTTAATTAAACAAAAAAGGGAATTTACTGTCCTCGGTAGTGGGCCGTTCAAGGGTGTGGCCAGGTGTAGGGGCAGAAATGACGTCACCGGGTTTCTCTCGCTTCAGCTTCTGGCTCTGCCCCTCCACGTGTGCTGGCGTCTTGGATGCACTCTCCCCACGACTCGGGTAGGCTGGCGTGTGGCCACGCTGGGCATTATCCTGAAATTATCAGCACAGAAGGAGACCGTCTTCCTTCTAGCTGTCATATATCAGACCTCAGAGAAGACTCATTGCCCCTGCTGGGGTCACGTGCCTGTCCCTGAACCAGTCACCGTGGTGCTTTCTATCCCCAAAGCCTTGGGTAGTATCTGGGAGGATCCTGGGGTTGGGGGGATGCATGGGAAGATGGAGGCCACTGAGTCCTGCCCCTGAGAGAGGGAGGAAGGAGGCTCGGGTGTTGGCTGGGTGGCTAAAGTGTTTCTGGGACCGGGCCCTGGGACAGGGGTGGGTAGAGGCACACTCTAAGTTGAGACTGGAGAGGTCTCAGGTGCCCTGAGAGCCGGGCACCTGTGGCAGGTAGAGGAAGAGACACGCCCCGTTTGCAACTGAAAGAAGGGGCTGGGCCAGGTAGTGGGGAGGAGCTACTGGTGACAGAGGCTGTCCCAGACGTGGAGCAGGAGGACAAAGCTTGTGTCCCACTGCAGGCAGGCTCAAGGTGACCCTGGGAGCCCTAACCCTGCTGGTGGCATAACGGGCTCAGCCAGTACCTGGGGCTGGGACAGGACACAGCGCAGTCACAGGGAGGCAGAGTGTGTCGGGAAGCAGCTTAGTGGCTGCTCGGGGCTGGTGGGGGCTGGGAGGGGCGAGGGGGGCCAGGGCCAAAGGCTTTGGGCTTTCTTTTTGAGGTGATGAAAATGGTCTGACATGCACTGCACACTTGTCTGTGAGTACACTAGAAACCACTGAATCGGACATGTTAAATGGGTGAGTTTTATGGCATATGAATTATATCTTAATAAAGTACTTTTTTAAAAAATGTATCATTGGGGACAGGTCACAGAACACGAGTACTTGGCAGGGAGACTGAGGCAAAAGCCCCTTCCTGTGGGCTGGGCCCCCATAGAGGGCTAGAGGGAGCTACGGCTCAGATGGTCCCTGGGACTCCAGGTGGTGGGACCACCCTCCCCTGTGCACCCTTCTGCTCTGGTCAGGGCAGCTTGGCCAAAGCAGAGATGCCCACGACGCCTCAATGCTTAAATCCCTCAGTGCTTCCCAGTAGAAAATTAATCCTTGTCTCAGCCTGCGAGGCTCTGCACACTGGCCTCTGCTGACCACCACACTGATGTCTTTTCCTTCTTCAAGCCTGACGTGGCCTCAGGGCCTTTGCACTTCCTGTTCCCATTGGCTGAAACTCTTTTCTCTTCTCCTTTGGCCTAGGAAATGCTAGTGTCCCCAGCTTCCTCTCCTGTGGGACTGGTCTCCGTTCACAGTGATTCATTCCCATCTGTTTGGACTGTAAGGTCTCTGAGTCTGTGTGTGCTCACCCTGACTCAGAGCTCTCAATGGGAAGGCGCTGAATGAATGAAGGAATGCTCTCTCTGCCCTGGGGAGGCTGGGGCCCACAGGGAAGGACTCCATGATGTCAGTGTAGACAGTCCGGTATGGGCAAATGGGGCCAGCAGGTGGGGCCTGTCTGCCCAAGTCCAGGAAGCATCGGCAGCGCTGCGTCCTGAGGTCACACCTCTTTCTGTGGCCACCACCCTGGAGGTCTGGGCAGAGTAGGTCCCGTGCTGCTGCCGCTGCCGCACATTTGGGGGCTGGGGGCAGAGGTTGTCTCAGACTGTGGCAGGGAAGAGTGGGAACCGGAGGCTCCAAGAGTAAGGAGATGCCTCAGGCTGGAAAATCACATCACGAGGTTGAGACTGGCCGTGGGACAAGGCAGCCAGAGTGCTGAGAGCTGACGGTCCAAGAGGCGGCCAGTGCAGGCGGAGAGATTAATTCTTGGAAAGTGGAAACCCCTGGGGGGCTGCAGTGGGTCTTTGAGCCGCTGGCAAGCCCCATTCTGGCTTTGGGACCATGCGGAGTGGTGAAAACAGAGTGGCTGGAGATCTTGGCCACCACGTGGTGTGGACAGGGCAGTGAGGGCCAGAGCACTGGGGCTGTCCTCCATAGGCTGTGGCAAAGCTGGACCGGGGGCCCAGGTATCCTGGCTCCCAGCCTGGCCTCTTTTCTTTCTGCCAGGCCACTGCTGCCTCTTCCAAATGGGAAAATCCACGTGGCATTCCTTCTGGATTCTGGATGGGATAAGAGAGTGTGTGTGTGTGCACTCACAGGCCTGCGTGTGTAAAGCGGGTTTCCGTTCCTAAGCATCCTTGGGTGGGTAACTCCCCAAAATACCTCTGCATCCCTCTAAGCTGGCTTTACCAATTAACTTACTTTTTTTAATTTGTGTTTCTTGAAACATTTTATTTAGAAATAATGTTAAACCTACAGAAAAGTTGCAAGAAGAGTTCTATGAACTCCCTTGTAATTTTTTTAAACCTAGATTCACCACGTGTTTAAATTTCGCCCCATCTCATGTTCTCTGCCTCTGCGTACACACGCCTGTGAGTTAGTGTTGGTACATCCAATCCCAATCCAATAATCTCGTATACTTCCATGTATGATGGAAAATTGGGCTCCCATTTTTTTAATTTTAATTTTTTAGAGACAGGGTCTCTCTGTGTCACCCAGGCTGGAGTGCATTGGCAGGATCTTAGCTCACTGCAGCCTGAAACTCCTGGGCTCAGGCATCCTGCCACAGCCTCCCAAGTAACAGGGACTATAGGCACACAACACTAGACCCAGCTAATTATTTTTATTATTTTTTAGAGATGGGGGTCTTGCTACATTGCCTAGGCTGGTCTTGAACTCCTGACCTCAAGTGATCCTCCCTCCTTGGCCTCCCAACGTGCTGGGATTACAGGCATAAACCACCATAACTGACCTCTGATGTTATTCATTTGCTCAAACCTAGAATACAAGAGAATAGTTTCAGAATTGGTAACCCATGCAGCTGTAACAGGCAAATGTACAAGTAGAGTTCAATATTTCTTCACAGTGCCTTAAGGCAGAATTTAATACAGCGAGATGCACAAATTTTGAGTGTGCATTTGAAAAACTCATAATTTGATGAGTTTTGACAAATGCTTGTACTTCTGTTACCCACAGCCCAATTGCCTTAGTCCACTAGGGTTGCCATAACAAAATACCATAGACTAGGTGGCTTAAACAACAGACTTATTGCTCACAGTTCTGGAGGTTAGGAAGTTCAAGATCAAGGTGCTGGCAGATTTGGTTCCTGGCAAGGGTCCTCTCCCTGGCTTACAGACAGCTGCCATGTCGCTATGTCCTTACACAGTAGAGACAGAGTGAGCTCTGGTATCCTTTCCTCTTCTTAGAAGGACACTAATCCCACCATGGGGCCCCACCCTCATGACCTCATCTAAACCTAATTACCTCCCAGAGGTCCTACTTCTAAATACCATCACATTGGGGGTTAGGCTTCAACGTATGCATTTGAGGGAAACACAACCATTCAGTCCACAGCACCATTCAAGGTAGAGAATATTTTCATCATTCCAGAATGTTCTCTAGGGTAACTAACAAGGAGAGGAATAGCTGGGTGAAGAGAAAGGTGTATGTCTAACTAAACAAGAAACAGCCAAAATCTATCTCACAGCGTTTGTATTATTTTACATTTCCACCAACAATGGATGAGACTGTTGCTCTACATTTGCACCAAAATTTTGTGTTGTTAGTCTTTTAAATTTCAGCCTTCAGAGTAGAATCACACAGTCTAGACCCTTTTCTAGTCTGACCATTCTAACAGATGGTCAGATATGTAGTGACTTTAATTTGCATTTTCCTGCTGTGTAATGATGATGAGCTTGTTACCATTTATAAAATTCCATCTTAGAAGTGTCTAATGTTTAGGTGTTTTGTCTATTTTCTTGAGTTTTTAAAATTATTGATCTGCAGAAGCTATGTATATATTCCGGATACCAGTCCTTTATCAGATATATGTTTTGTGAGTATTTTCTTATAAGTCTGTGGCCTATTTATTTTCTTGTTGATGACTTTTAAAAACTGTGGTTAAACATATACAAGATTGGCCATTGTAACCATTTTACAGTGCAGAATTCAGTGGCGTTCAGCGCATCCACCATATCGTACAACCATCCCCACTATTGTCACTCCAAGAGGAAATCCAACACCCCTTATGCAGTCATTTCAAAGCATGTCATTTTCCTGCCACTGGCAACCACTAGCCTACTTTCTGTCCATACAAATTTGCCTATTCTGGAAATTTCACATTAATAGAATTATATAGTATGTGGCCTTTTGTGTCTAGCTTTTTTCACTTAGTATAATGTTTTTGTTTTTATTTTTTTATTTTTTATTTTTATTTTTTTGAGTCAGAGTCTCACTCTGTTGCCCCAGCTAGAGTGCCGTGGCATCAGCTTAGCTCACAGCAACCTCAAACTCCTGGGCTCAAGCAATCCTCCTGCCTCAGCCTCCTGAGTAGCTGGGACTACAGGCATGCGCCACCATGCCCGGCTAATATTTTTATATATTTTTTTAGTTGGCCAATTAATTTCTTTTT